>LPNX011092974.1:987084-1070795 GCA_001517045.1 Pseudotsuga menziesii | reverse complement strand
CATCGGAAGTCTCTGTGATTAGTCTTCATGCTAAGTCGCTCTCTAACTTCTAGTATCTATTCTGACCTCATTAGCATTTGCTAGAATTTGGGTCTCATTGGATCACCTAAGATCTATTGGTTACACAGACATCTGGTTAACGGTACACTACCCCCAATGTACCCCGAGCATCTCAAAAGGCTAGTTGTGGCCTAAGGTGACCGACCCCATGCATCAAAAATCCTTCTCCATATACCTCCCCTTAGGCTAAAATTCTTCAAGCTGTGGACTTTCAATGAAAATATTGTTGGCATAGAATTAACTATTATATTGTCCCCTAACCCATAAAGTGTTTTTTATAGCCACTCTCATTCGTGATTATGGACCCCCATGAAATTCTAGAATGGTAGACCCCTTAAGTCTTTTGATGGATCACCTAGAACAAACTTCCACTCACAACCAAAGAACAATGATTAATGGTCATCTTCTCAAAACAATAAGATAACATAAAATCCATTATGAATAATAACGTATTCCACTAAATATTGAATGTTGTGTGATAACCTCATAAATAACAATCCATGATGCATTATTTAAGCCTTTCCACTGAATTGATATGTTATTAAATCCCATCATGAATTATCATTTTATAAAAATAAAAGTACTATTTTGAATATCAACATGAATAACATGATATCTTAAACACCTATCATCGGTCTTGAATATGATGATAATGCAATATGATACCATATGAACATAAAACATTATGTCATAAATTGCAGGTTATATACCAGCGTAGATCCAAATTCTAGGCTCTATCAAGCGTCGAAAGGGATCAAATATCTAGAGGTGCAAACCTCTTCTTAGGTGTTGCACTCAAGGAGCTATCAACTTTGTTGTGTCCTATATATAGCCATTGATTTGATTCAAATCAAAAGACACATATTTTTATTTAAGGTCTACATATAAAATTTTTATTTATTAATATTTAATACTATTTATGGTCGACATATAGTACTTATTATTTTGTTAGGAACGAACATTACAACATCTCCCCCCATACATGGTTTTAAAACCATGTGCAAGGCCCTTCTAAAACCATGGATTGTTTAGGAAAACCATGTACAATAAAACCATGGGTTTTATAGGAGGCCTTGCACATGGTTTTAAAACCATTTGCAAGGCCCTCCTAAACCATGTACAATAACACCATGGGTTGTTTAGGAGGCCTTGCACATGGTTTTAAAACCATGTGCAAGGCCAACATTTTTTTGCGGATAATTCAATTTTTTTTACATTTTTTTCAGGTAGGAACATTACAACATCTCCCCCATTTTAGGTTGTTTTTTTGGCGGACATTTATTTTGGCGGATAATTAATTTTTTATTTTTTAACGGCCGACAAAATATATTTGTTACTTCTTACATTTTAGAAGTAAAAATTAACCTTATGTAACGTTACAAGATCTCCCCCATACTGGACTGTAGAGCGCCTCTCGGCGCAATCATGATGAACCAAATAAGTATCCTACGGAATGTCAATACAACAAGATGTCATAAATTATGTGTCATGTCACTAAACATTGCGATGAAATAATAGTTCCATACAAAATATCAATATGAAATAGTAGCATATCATAAATATGTGTCATATGTCACGAAAATTAAGATGAAATTAAAAAACTCCATATTGAATATCAACATGAAATAGTAACGTATCATAAATATGTGTCACATGTCACTAATTATAAGAATGAAAAAACAAAGTTCCATACTAAATATCAATATGAAATAGCAGCATATCATAACTATGTGTCACATGTCAGTAAGTATCAAGATGAAATAACAAAGTCCGTGTTGAATATCAACATGAAATAACAACATATCATAAATGTGTGTCATATGGCACTAAGTATTAATATGAAATAACAAATTCCATACTGAATATCAACATGAAATAGTAGCAGCATATGGCATAACTATGTGTCATGTGTCACTAAGTATCAAGATGAAATAACAAATTTCCATATTGAATATCAACATATCATAAACGGTGTCATATGCGTAACCAATAAATCTACTAAAAAAATATGGAAAGTCACAATACTAGTGTTTGCATCCTCCCAGGTAACTAATTATGGACTATGTTGGTCCCATTGGAACTTAACTTGCTCCAAAAAGTGTCTGCGCATCTACCAAGTTTTGTGGTCCAATATGCAATATGGTTCTACCTAGATGACCCCTTCCTTGGAAAGTTATAATCCCTCCAATTTTAAAACATGAGATGGGTATGGAATGTAATGTCTAAGCATAGAAATATGAAACAGATTATGCATTCTTCCTACATGGGGTGGCAACTCAAGCCGGTAAGAAACATGCCCAATCCTCTCAAGAATCCTAAATGGTTCGACAAATATGAAGGCTAGCTTACCCCCCTTACCAAATATAAAATGGATTTTCATAGGCCTCACTCGAATAAACACCATGATACCCTCCTCATAGATCCTATCGATATGCTTGCCATTCACATAAAAAAAATTATGATCACATGTTTCCTTAAGATTTTGTTTGATCATGGCCAATTACTCCTCCATCTCTTGAAGTAAGTTAGGTCCTAACATGACTCAATCCTCCAAACAATCTAAGCTAAGAGGAGTCCTACAAGGTCTACCATACAATACTCCATATGGTGTGGCACCAAGGGAGCTATGGTAGTTGTTATTTTAAGAAAACTCTACCAAAGGAAGATATCTCTCCCATTGATTCTACTAGTCCATGACATACATCCTCAACATACATGTACCTAGTTAATTATCAGCCTAACCATCTATCTGGGGATGATATGTCGTATTGAAATTTATTTTCAGACTCGAGGATCCTTGACAGCTCTGCCAAAACCTAGAGGTGAAATAAATAAAGAAATAAAACAAGGGAACGAATTCCACGTGGAAGATTGATAAAGTTGTGATGCACAATAACCTCTTTGTGCACCCGAAGCTTATTTGTTAATGGTTAGAAAGTGAGTTATATAGTTGCAAAGCAATTATAATGCTTAGTCTTGATTAAAAGAGATTAAGCATGAGGAAAAAAATGATTTGTTCTACAAGGACCTTCCATGTGAAAACTTTTATCATAACCATGAATCTAATTGCAAAGGATTTAATATTGAGTAATCTTTTTCCAATTTAGAATTTGGTGTATTTGGTAAACAAATTATTTATAACTTCCATTTGAAAAAGTATTAGTCTTTATAGAATGATGGCTATATGACTTTCCCATGTCGATCAAGGATATGGTGATGTATGTGAGACCCATGAGTTTCTGGAATCTACTATTTTGTGTGCCCTTAATCAATTTAGGACAGTTTTTCCAAATCCTCTAACGGTTTTTCATAAAGTCAGAATGGGTTCATATTTGTTTGTTTATTTATTGATTGATTGATACTTATGGTCTAAGGGAGACTTTCTTGTTGGTTTGGTTTGTTATTGATGCCTAAATAGATCTCGTCGAAGCAGTGGCTGTCAATTTTATGTGTTGAACCAAATCGTCGGCATCGGATTTGTGCCACATAAAAGAGGAGAAAATGTCAAACAAGATACTATTAGGAATTGGGTATTCTATGAAACACATGAATAAACACAGTTTTATCTGGATTCCATTAGTTTAGGTTATCTAGGAATTAGTTATAGACGTGATTTGAAGGAACTAAAATAAACCCTTAACATATAGGAACCCATTCAAGGATATTCTTCACAAACTATCATGGCAAGGAATGAAAAATAAAAATAAATGCAAAAATACACATTTAATTGAACCCGCAATCTAATAGCAATGTTGCAGGCGGTGTTTGAATTTAGAGTTATACAAGGGAACAAGATCAGTACAACCTTTCCTAACAACACTGCCCAAACAAAAAATCATGCAACCAACCAAGAATGTCAAAATGGACCAAAAGATAAGTCATGGTTCTCATTTTTGTTGTTTTATAAATTTCTATCCAACCAACCATTGGTCTAGATATCAAACTAATCCATAGAAATAATAAACAAGGTTGTTTACAAGATCGACATGCACATATTGTCAATATGACAAGGAAACCAAATGCACCACCTACTAATTCCAGTTGTATACAATCATGAAGAAATAATAAAGTTTGATAATGTAAATGGCATATACTTCTTGAAAATTGTGCAACTCGTTATATGTGAAAAATAAGTGGAGTCAAATTATGAATGCGCTTACACGATTTTGCAATTTTCTTGACTACTTCCTAGGGAATTCACAACTCCCTACATATCAAAAAAATTTCCATCTCAACCTTTGGTAGTCTCTCTCCTTCATGAGATGGTTGAGCCCTATCGAAATCTCCCCATGAGTTTCTCTTTTACTTTGTATGTTTCCACAAAGTTGAAAGGAACCCAAAATTAAGCTTGGCTTGTTTAACCTCTTCATCTTCAAGTATTTCAGGATTTCCCCCATCTCCCTCAGTCGACAACCCTACTTTCCTCAACTGCTCAAGCATTAGTTGAGTCTCCATTATCCAAATGACTAAAGTGAAAAACTCTACAATATCGACAACATCACATTTTGGGAATTCTTTGCCTTTTGTTTCATCTTTCCTAGTAGTCACTTTTGTAGTAGCTACAATAACCTCCTACATTTGAACTCCTTGCAGAGAGTGTTCCTCATCTCACCTCTCCTTATTGAACTTTTGATCGCTTTTGATCTTTGTGGTCTCTGATTTTTTAACCATGGAAACAACAACCTCCCAAGAGTATATCCAACAGCTTGCAAGCCAGATATACCAATAACTTGTGAAATAGCAGGGGTTGAGACGTCCCGAAACCCACCGGGGCCGTCAGCCTCTATCCTAGGGATCGCCTACCCTTCGAACCTTGTCAAAACAGACCAATGTCGAGCAACATTTTGTTCTTGGTTTATTGAGAGACATTGACCCTAGAATCAACTTAACCTGAGTTTACAATGATTCCAAGTTGCTCCCCAATAGGATTTCATTAGTCACACTCAATGTTCCCTCGCTAGAAGTCGCATATTATGGGTGTTGTGTAATGGTGCCAATATTGTTTGCAAGATCCACATTTCCTCAACTAGTTTTGTATCTGACATTCAAGGTATTTGTCTTAGCTTCTTCCTAGCAGTCATCAGCACTACCCACATCCTGACTTTGTCAAAGAATACCAAGATATCCTTGTGATACATCAATACTTCTTTGCAGAGTTTGAGCAAATATTGCCCTAGGACAATCGTGTCATCATCCATCGATGTCACGGTCAAGTCCAATTGACCAAATCAGTCTCTTACCATTATTGGGGTGGAACACACCACTCTGTTTGTCATATTTGCTATTAATTTTTCTACCTTAATGAAATCCTCACTATTCACCAGATTACTATGAAGTGTTGTTGTCGTTCTTTCATCAACAAAATTGTGGGTAGCATCGATGTCTGCGAGTGTTGCTACTTCTAACCTAGTTATGGTAGTGTTCACAAAACAGATTTTGGTTGGATCTCCATTATGAACGTCTGGTCCTTGGTCATTGGTTGTGAGTTCGTTGAAACCTCTCGCTTTGTAGGTGATTCACTCAATATTTCAGCACAATATTGCTTCTTCCATCTCTCAATACTATCTTAATTGAACTCCTATCATTCGTTTTGAAGCACGTACCCCCATCACTGAAGCACCTCAATTTGGAAGAAAGGCATGCAACCTCCACATTTTCCTTCATGTCGACTATCATATTGTGTTTTCCTTGTTGTCACTTACTCCTCTAACGGACTCCACCCTCCAATTTTTCACTTGGTTCATGATGGACAACCACTCCTGATTCCACACCTTTCTTCCCAAGTTTTTCTACTCCAACTTACATTCTCGTTCCTGGAATATATGGGGGATTTGACGTCCCCATCGTTCCATTCTCGCATTTGTCATTGCCACCTCAATTGTCATCGATTCAAATCTTACTTGGGACACGGTTTCAATAACAAATCCTTCCATCCTTGTTTTTCCCAACCAGCTTGAAGACAAATTAAAGTCTGACAACATGCACCATCTGATAAGATCAACCAGATTGCAAGTCTTCTAGTCAAAATTTACAGCAGAATATCCAACATGGAAAATAATATGGAGAGGAGTTATTTTTGTGTTTCTTTTGGTCCCTTAGGTTTCTCATCCTCGTGGACATTATTAAAAGCATTCATTCATTCATTCATGGTCTCATCAAGATGTTGGACCATTGCTTGACCTATGCATGGGTTAAGCGCATGGTTGCACCCTGTCCTTCACAATGGGATATAGGGTATCCTATATTACCTTCAATAGTATACCAAAATTTGGTATATCGAAAGGGATTCCCAAAACTCAGCTCTAAACCCACCTATCATGCTCCACAACAATGAATATTTTCCCAACACTCGGTCATGACCAACTTGGATATCACCTTGTCACAGGAGAGTGTCTCGGGACTTCATTGTCAGTGCACCACCAACTCTTGACACATGCCATTATAAATCAACATAGAGCATCCAGGATGCTTTTGATTTCACCTTTTGATACCTTCTATATGGTGAAGACTTGTCTTCACTTGCATCTAGTCGAACTTCAATTATCATGTGGGAGACAACGATAAAGATATGTTTGAATCTTCTACTTTGTTTTCCCATCCAAACATCTGATTTCACTTTCCCATGGTGAGGAGATAACTGAAGTCTTCCTCAAACTCTGCTCTCAATGATACCACCTATCAAGGAAGTGAAAGTGGTGAAGAGATCACTAAAGTCTCCTTCAAACTTAAATCTGATACCACCTATCATTGGCTTGGGTGTCCAGTCTGTTAGAAAACATGATCGTAAAGAAATAACAATAAATAAGATGCAAATATTAAAACATACTAACAGATTATAAGAGATACACCAATATAATGTGGTTTAGCCTAAGATGGGCTACGTCCATACAGAAATATTTAGTCCTTTTATTATTATATCGTCTAGCAAAATGAATGGACGTAACCTATAGCACACCCTCTGCACTTCCTCTTAACTCTCTCCTAGCCTCTCTCACACAATCACAAAGATCGATTTCCACAATGCTACAATACAATACACAGTCGTATTACAATGTCTTCATTTTATAAAGGGAATACCATGGGAAAATACCATGGGCCCATAAATCACCCATTATTGACCAAGTTGTGACTATGAAATTGCAGCATTTTACAAGGAATTTTTTCCTAATTTTTTCTACGATGGTGGCTATAGTGGGTGGGAATCCCCCCCCCACACACCCCCCCATCATGTTACTGGTATCCAAATACAACTGAAACACGATCTCTAAATCGAGAATATTATGTTCCACAACCCACAATATCCCACTTGGAGACTAATGACAATAACTCCATTGTTGTTGCACTTGTTAGACTATGCCATGAACCTTGGACCTGGAAAATTTATCATCTTTACCTTCATGCTTGAAGGCCAATAGAAATCGAGCAAGAACTCAGTTTCTCTATTTTTACTAACTTTTTCAACATGTCTACATGATTCTGGCTAGTATGTATCTTTTCCAACTTTAACAAATCTTCTTCTAGAACAGATCATATGAAATGGTACTTGAGTTATATATGTTTAGTCTTGGAATGGAAGGCTGAGTTATTTGCAAGATGAATGGCACTCTGGTTGTCACGGTATAACATTCTATTCTCGTGCTACTTACCCAACTCCTCCATGAACCTCTGTAACCAAATCATCTCCTTACTAGCCTTTATAACAGCAACATACTCTGCTTTCGTTGTTGAAAATGCAACAACCTTTTGTAGTTTTTATAAAATCCAACTCAATGTTGTTCCACCTACAGTAAAAACATACCTTGTGGTGCTCCTCCTGCAGTCCTTATCACCTGCCATATTGGCATAAACATATCCCTGTAGAAAAATGTTTGAACCTCCAAAACATAATGCATGAGAAGTGGTACCTCTCAAATACATGAGAATCCACTATACTTCCCTCCAATTCTCTTTTCCTGGATTGTTCATATACCTACTCACAACTCCCACTACATGTGCAATATTTGTTCTTCTGCACACCATGGCATACATCAAGTTGACAATTGTTGATGAATAGGGAACCTTGGACATGTATTCTATATCCTCATGTGTCTTGGGACATCTATCCTTACCTAGTTTAAAATGGATGTCCAAAGGTGTACTAATTGGTTTTGTGTTTTGAATTCTAAACCTCTCCAACAACTTTTCTATGCACTCACCCTGAGACAATGTCAATTTGTGATTTTTCTTGTTTCTAGTTATTCTTATACCAAGGATTTTCTTTGCAACACCCAAATCCTTCATCGCAAATGATTTAGGTATCTTTCTTTTGAGCACATTTATATCCTACATGTTAGAACCTACAACAAGCATGTCATCAGCATGCAATAACAAGATAATATATATTCCATTATCTAGGATCTTGAAATAAACACAGTGGTTAGAATGACATTTACTATAAACTTGTTCTGTCATAAACTTAACAAATTTCAAATACCACTGCCTTGGAGCTTTCTTCAAGCCATACAACCTCGTTTTCAACCTACAAACCAAATTATCCTTCCCTTTGGCCTCACACCCATGTGGTTGCTACATATAAATATCTTCCTCTAGATCCCCATTGAGAAAGGCCATTTTTACATCTAATTGTTCAATACACAAATAGTAAAAGTTGCCACTAGACTTAAAATAGTCCTAACCAAATTCATTTTAACAACAGGAGAAAATATTTCATCAAAATCTATACCTTTCTTTTGTGCAAACCCATTTACAACAAGTCTAGCCTTGTACTGTTTCTTAACCCCTTCTTCTTTCTTCAACCTGTAAACCCATTTATTCTACAATGTTATTTTACCTCCATACAACTCAACCAAATCCCAATCCTGGTTTCTTACCAATGATTCCATCTCCTCATCCACGCCTTGTTCCTACTTCTTTCTAGTTTCCATTTGCATTGTTTCTTCATAACATTCTAGTTCACCATAATCGGTCATCAATAAATAATACATTGAAGGAGAGAATCATTCATGGCGTCTACTTAACCTGGTAGATCTTCTTACACTTGCAGGAGATTGAGCACTTGTTGTTGTTCTTGATTTTATGGTACCTTAGGAACTTCATCTTCTTTGATTTCATTCGACGCTTTGTACTCTGTGTTTTCCTTTCCCCCTTTTGTTCCCTACAATTGATCTTTGTACATAACCTTTTCATTGAATACTACATCTCTACTCCTAATGATTTTGTGATTTTCACAATCCCATTAGCGATAGCCATAATCATCAACCTCATACACAATAAAGGTACATTTCTTGGATTTATCCTCAAGCTTTGTTCTATTTTCTTTATCAATGTGGACAATGATTCGTGACCAAAAGTTCTCATAAATGAGTAGTTTACCTTTTTACATGTCCATGCCTACTCTAGAATACCACCATCCAAAGCACTTGAAGGCCCTATATTTATTAAGTAAACAGTAGTATCTACAACATCATCCCAAAATTGTAAGGGCGACCCTGCATGCAATCCCATACACCTTGCATGCTCCATGATTGTCCTATTCATCCTTTCTTACACACCATTTTCTTGTAGTGTTCTTGTGACTATCATCTCTCTACAATCCCATGGTATGAACAATATCAAAATATTTGCTGCAGTATTCACCTCCATTATCATATCTGAGACACTTCAATGTTTTCCTTGTCTCGTTCTCAACCAAAGCTTTCCACTTCTTAAAAGTAGAAAACACATCATATTTATGTCTAATGCAATAAATCCAAGTTTTTCTAGTTGCATCATCAATAAAAGTAACATAATAATGAGATCCACCAAGATACTATACATGAGACGGTCCCCATACATCTGTATGCACAAGCTATAACTTTTCACTCTTCTTATATTTCCCAACCTTGAGAAATTTAACTCTCTTATGTTTTCCATAAACACAGTTCTCACAAAATTCCAAAATTACCTGCTTTAGATCTTGAAACAATTTCCTTGAGTGGATAATCTGCATCCCCTTCTCACTCATGTGGCTAGGCCTATGATGCCACTATGTTGTACCTGTTTCTGTGGAAGCTACATCTATATAATAATCAGTATTATGAGGACATAAATACAATGTACCTATCCTATCTCCTTTTTCTATTACTAGTGCTCCTTTAGTGATCTTCTTTAGAAATAATAGCTCCAATGGTATGAGAAAAGATGCTAAGAAGAAGAACGGGAAATAGATCTTGCTACTAAGAGAATTCTCACAAGCATACACAGGAAAAATATAGAGAAGAAAAGAGACTGAATCACAACGATGAAGAGATGAATATTGGAGTGTATCCTTCCATTGAATAATGATGAATAATAGTGTACATAAATAGTACATCCCTCGTAGGTAAAATTGAGCTGTATGGAGACAACTCATAAAGCTTAGAAAGGTAGACTTACCAAATATGATAAACCCCCATGGGTGGCTAAAGCACTTCCCAAATCAGTGAAGGGCCTCACCAATTAGAAAAGCATGAGTGAGTTTTCAAGAGTGATGAAAAAACATGATAATCCTAGAAAATGGAGAGAAAATCATGGAGGCTGGGTTGGCAACAAAATATACCAGTTTCCTAGTTAACTGGCTTTACCTTATCCAAACTAAAGTTGGATAAAAGAAAAATAAGGCAGAATCTGCAGGAAAATGTAGTTACTAATTCTGGGATTCCATAAAGTGGTCAATATCAAACCAGAATCAGAATTAAAGCATTCATAGGGTATATATGGCAAGTGTTGACTTTAAGGTGCAAGTGGATGCCAACTATCTAGCTAGTGGGTAGGAATTTAATCGAATAATGATTAAATATTTTATCCTAAGTTATGTGTGGGTTTAATACAATCCCAACACCCCCCTTTATGTCTGACTTTATGATGGTATGTCAAAAACATAGGTGTATATAGGGCCCATCAACAAGGCTATGGTCACCCTTTAACAATTATTATGTCCTAAAAAGTTGAGGAAAGAGGCAAAACCACATGGGGAAAATCATCCCTCAAGAAAGGACAAGGCACAAAATTTGAAATAATATTTCTTCAACGTATATTTAGATTCACTTGAATGAGCTGAATGAATTGCTTCTTGGTGAAAGAATTGATGAAGAAATCATGAACTCCATGATCATGCGCTAGAGTGTTGAATCTGCAAGAAGGAAGTGGAGAGACTCCTGGTATCTCATCAACTGATGAAGGAGGATAATTATATGAATGCTTCTTGTTGTTTTCAAACTCTGACCTGCAAACAAAATCTGAAATGGAAAAGAGATCTGTGCATACTCCTTCCCAAAGAGTACAAAAATTAAGACAATTTGTTACACAATCAAATTACTGAATAGCTGCAAAATTGTGATGTGAATCACATGTCATTATTCCAATCTGATGTAGCACCTTCCTCAATCTGATATGAGGCTGATAAAACTTTGATATATTAGAAACATTATCATATGGAACAACAAAGATAAAGGTTTCAATGACTCCATGAGGATATAGGGCTAGACTAGGAAAACTATGAGCAACTGGGGAAAACCGATAGGTGTAAAAATATGAATGGTGGATGGACTTGAGATATGAAACATAAGTGTTTAGAATAGATCCAAACATGTTTAATATTAGTACAAATATGACTAAGGGAATGGATAACCAACCACTGAAAGATAGGAAATACTTCAAACCATGCTATAAGTAACACTGCATAAGAGATTGAATGAGCAATCAACTAGTGAACTTGGGATGTTTATAGTCTTAGAATTATTCAGAGGTATGGTAGATGGTATGGATGGTGGCATGAATTTTGTCATGACATGCATATCATCCTGCAAACAATATTCTAAATCAGAGATATAATCTTGTGAATTAAATGAGGAATATTTTCTCAAAGACGAGTCAGTATCTAGTGAAAAACACAATTTTGGGGAGACGAATCTAGTAGACTGATAAGAGGATTAACAAAGAAAGGATCTGATATTTCTGATTCTGATATATAAGAGACATGAATAAAGGATTTAACTCTAGCACTCAAGGAATATGTTATATCACCTTGGAACTATGACAGTGTTCTGAAGAATCAGCAGGATTCTCTAGCTCATCTAGAACTTCAATATTGTGCTTCTCAAGAAGATGAGAGATGATGTCCATCTTCTTCTTGAAACGTTTCTTCTTTGAATGAAATCCCTTGCTACAATAATAACACTTGGATGTGCTCCCTTTCTTCTTAACTTTCTTCATTAAATATTCATAAGTAGGCTTATTCATCTTCAATTTCTGACTTTGGCTTCTTATCTTTGACAGTTTACTTTTATTTGAATTTGCTATTCTTGCTTCCTTGAACCATGAGAGCATGATCCTTTCCCTTGGAACATTTTAGAACACCCATATGGATCAATTTATTTTGCTCTTTTGTTAATGAATCAAGAAAAGTATTTAAGTGAATCAAGAAAGTATTTAAATAAGGAATTTTCCACTTTGGAACATCAAGCCTAGTAGCATGAAAAGTAGACACAAAAACTGAGTAATCATGACCCAAATTAGAAAGAATGGAAAGGATTAATTGATCATCTTCCTTCTCAGTCCCACATTTCTTGAGAATTAGTGGAGAATTATAACAAGTGACTTGAACTTGGTGAAGAAACCCTCAATAGAATCAAAATTGCTTGGACTTAGTGAGAATAACTCAATCTCCAATTGATGTGCTCTTAGCTCATATTGAACTCAAAAGAGAGACTCCAGTTGGGTCCACACTTGATTTGGAGTGGTCAAACCATCTAGATGAAAGAGTAGATCAGGAGAAATAGAGAGACAAATCAATCCACATGCTTCATCGAACCTATTATGTAAATTATCTTTCGCAATCACAACATTGGGCTCATTCTCCAAAGCTAGAGTAACTATGTATAGTCCTTTACTGCGCAATAGAATGTCAATTTTGGATTTCCATTCGTGGTAGTTGAAGGGAGTAAGAATTATAGCCGAGGAAGAATCCATATTGTTGATTTGATGCACTCAAGAAGAAACTCTCTGCAACCTACAAAACAAAACTAGGAGAAAATCTTGTAAGCTAGGCAAGCTCTTCTTTAGAGAGGGATAGGATACATGATGCGCTCTGCTAGAGAGAACAGATAGCTCCTCAACTCTATATAAATTGAGCAACCTTGCACTCTAATACCATGTAGAAATAATAGCTCCAATGCTATGAGCAAATATTCTAAGAAGAATCACAGGAAATAGATTTTGCTACTAAGATAATTCTCACAAGCATATACAAGAAAAATAGAGAGAAGAAAAGAGAATGAATCACATTAATGAAGAGATGAATATTGGAGTGTATCCTTCCATTGAATAATGACGAATAATAGTGTACATAAATAGTACATCCCTCATAGTTAAAATCGATTTATATGGAGTGGTGAGGCAAGTGAGGGGGGGATCTTACTTGATCCTGGAGGACAAAGGGCAAAAACCTTTGCTTGGGGGCTGGGCCACAAGACGAACAATAAGGCTGAGTGGATGGAACTCTAGTAGGGCCTGGAGTTCTTAGACGTAATATCCATCTCCATGTTGTTATTCTTTGGAGACTCATGACACGTCATACACAAAATTATCACCAGCTACTCTAAAGGCTCCATCAACTGCAGAAGGTTGTACGACATAATTAATCCCCTCCTTACCAGTAGAATCGAATTCTTCCACATTAGAAGAGAAAATAATGCACTCTCGGATGCATTGGCTAGTCAAGGGGCCTCCCTCCCTCAAGGACATATCCGCATAAACAATATAGACACCGGCACTAAACCTATCCCCTAAATGCATTGCAAGTCTTCACCCTTTTGGTTTTCCATTAACCTAAGTCTCTCCCTAACTATTTTTTTGAACATTGGTCTTAAACACTTGGCTTGTCAAAGTGACATGTGTCCTCCACTCTCGCTCCTTTCCTCCTCGCACTCTCCAGCCTTTATTACCTCTCCCTTCAGGATTAAATTCCTGCGCAGAACGCATGCTCCAGCCCATCCCGCTTTACGTACTATGGCTCCTTCCAGAAGCTTCACCTGCTCTCTCCCTCCCTTCGACGGCCCTATTCTTATGGTGACTTTTTGTGCCTCTTCCGATGAAGTCTTTCTTGTCACTTTGTCTAATTTCGGTGAAGGTAATCTTTCTCAGCAAGTACTGTTCATGTGATCTCTTGGGAGGACTCGTCTCTGCCTAGGAGTTCTATGAAAGAAGGCGTTGCTCAGGCCGGTCTCCTAAATCATCCTCGCTCTATCCTCAGCGTTCCTGGTATTTCTACTTTATTTCGCTTAGTCAAATCTACTGCAACCACAGACAGCTTCTTCAGGCGGCTCTCTTTTGAAGGTAATCTTTCCACCCTTGGCATTCATTGCTCTCGTCCGAAGGAAGTTTCGACAAGTATTCTGACTTGCCGTGATAAAAAGGAACTAGACTCTCTGCAGCAAGAATTTCCCTCTTTCGGCTCTATATTCAACAATCTGCCCCATCTTAATTGGTGTTACAGTCATTGTCGTGGTCAGGATTTTTTTCTTTTATTCTCAACAAACTGTCAACTATTAATTTTTGTTACAAACATAGTCGTGGCAAAGGCCATCCTCCCATACAAGAAATGGACCATGGAAGGGATAATTTTGGTCTCACATATTTGAAGGTTAATATCCAGTGTTTGTATGACATCGTGACCATAGGAATTATGGATAGCAGAGAGACTGCTAAGGAGGTCAAAAATCTTGTTGATGTGGTTAGCTATGCATCTTATCAGATCATCAATCATGATGTCAGGATATATGAAAATCAAATGAATTTGAAGGAAATCATGGGGAAAGTAAACCGTATTCAGGAGGATCTCCAACTTTTGGTTCAGCTGAATCAAGGAAGTCAATCCCATAAAAATCTAGTAGGAGAAGCCCAGAATATGGTGGAGGAATCTGTCACCCAACCTATGGGGAAACCAGGCAAACCTTAATGTGCCTCTCTTAGAATATGTTTTTTTGTATCTTACTTAATCAGCAGTTTGTCTGCTTTTACACTACGCCTGTAACTATTCGAAATGCTAGAACTCTTTGCGGCATATTAAGGTCTACAACATGGCCTAGTTTTGTTTCAATTTCCTCAGACTGCAAGAATGCTTAAGTTGTTGTTTTTTGTAATGAATGGTTGTGCACATCTTGTTTAATATTACTTCTTTTTCAGTTTCTGTTAAAAAAAAATCGATTTGTATGGAGACAACTCATAAAACTTAGAACGACAGACTTACCAAATATGAAAAACCCCCATAGCTGGCTAAAGCACTTCCCAAATCAGTCATGGACCTCATGAATTAGCAAAAGCATGAGTGAGTTGTCAAGAGTGATGGAAAAACATGCTAATCCTGGAAAATGGGGAGAAAATCATCGAGGATGGGTTGGCAACAAAAGATACATGTTTCCTAGTTAACTAACTTTACCTTATCCACATAAAAGATGGATAAAAGTGTAATAAGGCGGAATCTGGAAGAAAGCACGATTACTAATTCTGGGAATCCATAAAGTGGTCAAGATCAACCCAGAATCGAAATTAAAGCATTCTTGGGGTATAGATGGCAAGTGTTGACTTTAAGGTGCAAGTGTATGCCAACTATCTAGCTAGTGGGTGGGAATTTAATTGAATAATGATTAAATATTTTATCCTAAGTTATGAGTGGGTTTAATGATATCCCAACATCTTCCACCACGTTTTTTCAAACATAGAAAAACAACCGCTATCTCCCAGCTTCCCTGTTAAGATCAAATTTCTTTTCATAGCAGGAATATGCCTTACATCTTTTAATAACCATTCATTTTCATTATTTAACTTAATATGTACCTTACCCATTCCAACAATTTTACATCGTTCATCATCCCTAATTAAAACATGTCCAAAATCACCAAGAACATAATCATGAATCAAAGCTTCTTGTAACACATCAGCTGGAACAATAACCGCTAGAATTATCTAATGCAAGATTCAAATAATCTTGTAACACAACACCGCGGCTACATTTGCTTCATGAGTAGTCTCTTGTTGCTTGTCTCCTTTTTTCTTGGAGCTCTGTAGAATTTCTTCAGATGTCCTTTCTTGCCATAGTTCTAAAATTCTATCTTTCCCAATATGTACTTGGATATTCCCTTTCTAGGCGTGTTGTGATTACCTAGGATATTTCATCTCTCCCTTTGTCTTCATCTTCTCCCCATGGCCAGCACATTGCATGATGTCTCCCTTATGATTTTTCTTCGCATTTCCTCGCTAAGAATAACACCAACAACATCATCAAATTTAAGAGTGTTTGAACCAGAGACGGAGTTACTTACAGCCATGACCAAGCCATTCCATCTTTCTGACAACGAGCAAAAGATTAGAAGATCCCTAACTTCATAATCAAAGTTCATTTCCACATAACTTAGTTGATTAGTAATCGTATTAAATTCATTTAAATGGTCAGCAACAGATCCACATTCTGACATCTTCATATTAAATAAACGCTTCATTAGAAATACCTTGTTGGAAGCTAAGGTTTTTTCATACAGATTAGCCAGTGCCTTCATCAAACCCTCTATTGTCTTTTCTTTTGAAATATATGAAATCCATCAACAAAGTCAAGCACAACCCTATTGTTCCCAATGTCTTTTTGTCAAGAATTTCCCATTCTTCATCATTCATGGTCACCATTTGTTTTGCGTTTCCGCCCAACAATAGGAAAAATCCTTCTCGTACAGATATTCCTCCATTTGCATCTTCCATAACTAGTAGTTTTGGTCGTTAAATTTCTCGGCCCTAAACTTGTCTTCTTCTGCCATTACTCCCACTCGAAGCAGGATCACAAAGCAATAACAATAAACAAGATGCAAATATTAAAACATATTAACACATTACAAGAGAGGCACCATTATAATGTGGTTCACCCAAGATGGGATATGTCCACACAGAAATTGCTGCCAGTCCTTTTATTATTATGTTGTCCAGCAAAATGAAGGGATACAACCTGCAGCATACCCTCTACACTTCCTCTTCACTCTCTCCCAGTCTCTCTCACACAATCACAGAGATCAATTTTCACAATGCTACAATACAATACACATTTGTATTACAGTGCCTTCCTTTTATAAAGGGAATACCATGGGAAAATACCATGGGCTCATAAATCACCCATTATTGACCAAGTCGTGGCTATGAAATTACAACATTTTACAAGGTATTTTTTCCTAAATTTTGCTACGGTGGGGGGGAATCCCTCCCCCCCACACCTCCCATCATGGTACTAGGATCCAAATACAGCTGAAACATGATCTCTGGATCAAAAAGATTAGGCTCCATAACCAACAATATCCCACTTAGAGACTAAGCACAACAACTCCACCACTACTGGACTATGCTCTGAACCTTGGACCTAGAAAATTTCTCGTCTTTACCTTCATGCTTGAAGGCCAACAGAAACAGAGCAGGAAATCAATTTCTCTCCGGTTACTACCTTTGTCAACATGTCTGCAAGATTCTTGCTAATAATTAATTTANTATATATATATATATATATATATATATATATATATTCAAAAGTAGGAAAGAAATAAAGTGTTGTTTATGTTATTTTAACTGAATTGAAATAACTCAAGTCCATATGCAACACATAGAAATGCATCTATAGGAAGGAAATCTTGAGTATCTCTACTTTCAAAACGACTTCCATTGTAATGGTATGAAGGAATAAAGAACATCGATGAAAATCAATGGAATATAATTTGATTTGGGTTATTAGAATATAATTTGATTTTGGTTACTACTGCTTTCTGATATTTTATATGAAGGAATAAAGAACGTTGATGAAAATCAATGAAATATAATTTGATTCGGGTTACTACTACTTTGTGATATCTTGTATGATTGGGTTACTAAATCTAGCATTATAAAATGTTAAAATCTATCAAAGAAATCTCTCTCTTTTTTTCTTTTTCTCTCTCTATAATTTTTTTAAAATAAAAATATTTTGTTTAAATATTCATGTACATTATCAGATTGGAGTCAAATAAACTCCAAACCCTAACTCTATCCACTTACATCCACACTAAAAGGATAATCTTCATCTAATTTGTTAAGAGTTTTATTATTTATATTCATAAGTTTCAAAGTTTTATTTTCTTTTTATTCTTATTTTAAGTTGATTATTTATAAAGAGGTAAACAAGTAAAATGAATAAATTTAATTTAAAAAGTATATCATTGGTTTATTAAAATTATACTTAAATTTATTGAGCCTGCATGGCATTGAATAAACAATCAATTGTTTTATTGTTAAGGCACTCCTTGCATAAGGTTAATGGTTTGAAACTCTGCAAAAAAAATTGCAATTAAATTTTTTAAAGACAAAATTTATTATCAAATAATGAAAGTATAAATTTGATAAAAAAATCTTATAATTGAAAAAAAATGGCTAAAAAATATTTGAGTTTAAGGACATCTAAAGATACCAAGTAAAAATCTTAAAAATTGATTGGTCTATCATCGTCCCTAACATCCCCAAGATCTCCAATTTAGTAGCAAGTAGAGTTTCTCTAAACTTTAGACTTGAAGATCCATTATTCATGTTTTTAATAGGTGAAATGAAAACAAACTCTATGTTTATAGAACTATTATTTTTTTTGTAAGGCACGGGCAAAATATTTATATTATCAAAAGAGAAATTATAGTTTCTAGGGAGACTGATCTACCAGCAGGAAGGCCAAACCAATCCCATCTCTAAAATCCATCATTAGCATCCACAAACTAATATAATTGCATCTCATAAAACTTAAAGTATTGAAGGTAAAAGACTTATCTATTTATGTAAGACTTAAAGTGTTGAACCTAAAAGACTAAATACCATGCCTGTAAAAGTTTTGAGACTGAAACTATAAAGAGAAGGTGCCCAACATGACAGTACTTTCAAACAAAATTGAAAATCCATTGTTTCCAAAATATCAAGAGGCCAACTATATGGGTAATTAGGACGTCTAGGACTGGCACATAGAGAGGAGTTTTTAATCATTTGAAATGTTGATAATGGGGACTATCTTGGATTCTTATTCCTCTATTGTCACTAGAGATTTGGTGGTATTCTCCTTCATTGGTTTCCTACGGTAGATAAGCATCTTATTGGAGGGAGGAACTCTACGCTGGAAAACCTATCTAGTCATCTCACGGGCTAGGGAATTTACCTTGGTATCATATTCCTATTGGTTTTGTAGATTTTGTTGAACCCCTGTTTCTAGACACCCCACTCTGACCGAGAGGCTTGAACTGTCATTGTCCTTCGTGAACAGTCATTGGCGTTGTCAGTTATGGTGCATCCTAGAAAGATTTGGTCTACCATAATAAGGTCAAGGTTTTAGAGTATTGATTTTCCCTTGTTCCTATATTCCTGGGGTTTTCCTCCAACAGATTGGGCTCCTCTTATAACTTCTCGACCAATGAAACCTCCAACCTTCTATCAATTTTCTCCTCCATCCTAAGAATGTGCTCCTTCGTTGTTGGTTTAACAATGCCATGGAATCCAACAATTTCCCATCTCTGCTCCTCACAGACTCGAGGCATGTGAGTTCACTTAGGATCATTAAGAGTTTTGTGGGTTGTTCACTTGATATAAGCCATCCTGCTCAGGTGAGAGGATCTCTGCCACTTAAACCAGATATAGAAGTTGGACACTATGAAGGACATGGAAAGATAATAGCAATGTTGGGTATTCTTCCATTCCCTTTTATATCTTCTTGATTTGGGTCTCCTACTGAAGGCAAGGACACCAAATCTCTCAATAATTCCTTCTCGAGTATGGTATATGAACCGTAATGCATCATAGGAGGTGGAGAGATGAGCTTATGTTTAAGGGTGAAGCCATCTGAGGTAAGGCCTATATAAAGTACAACTGGTAGTAGGGTAAATGATTGCTATAGACTAGGGTGATTGGAGCATAATGACTGTGTTGTGGGAGGTGTTTTCCTTGGCGAGTTGGTAGTCCTCCAAACAATCATGCGTTGAGGCCTCGGGGGGATGATCCACATGAGTGTGACACACATCGTGGGGAATTTATAGAACCGTTATGATTATATGGAAGAAGATTATGTAAAGCATGGAAAATTATAGGAGTGAAATTTAGCTCATGTGTTATTTTTTTATTTTTTCGGAAAACAAGATCACCAAATTTTCACTTTTTTAATGATTTGTCAAAAATTTATAGGATAAAAGCATTTTATTCTAAACATCTCCAAAATTGTCTAGGTACTAAAAAAACATTTTTTTACAAATATCATCAAACATTTTATAGTTAGAAATTTAAGAAATAATAAAATTTCTCAATTTTTTTACATTTTAAAAAATTATCAATAATCAATAACTCAAATAAACCATATTTTTAATTTAAAATATAATCCTTCTATAAGTTAGAAGTGTTTGCTTTACTTTTTAACTAATAAAAAGATGTAAAAAGAGCCAACACAAATTTAGAAATTATAAAAAAATGTTAACTAAAATACATTATATAAAAAATAATTAGCTAAGATGTAAAAAGAGACTTTATAAGGAATTTTAAAACATGTAAAAAAATGTTAACTAAAATACATTATATTAAAAATAATTAGCTAAATAATTACAAAGAAACATGTAACCATTAGAATAAGTTAGTTTATGTTAATAGATATGCAAAACTCTATATACGTTTATATGAGCTGGATTATGTTTATAGATTCAATCTTTCCTAAGTTTATACATGTGCTTTGTTTTAATAATAAGTGCAATAAACTAATATAATGTGTTTATATATATATATATATTCTATGTTTATATGCGTGTGCTTTGTTTTGATAATAAGTGCAATATACGAGATCGGAATGGATGGATTGGGACGTTGATAAGGTTGAGCTACCGGAAATATAGCATAATGGTAATGCTGAAGTTTATTCAGGATCCTTACAAAAAATTAAAGTAAGGGATTTGTATTCTAGTTTTTTTACTTAAAAAATGAATTGTTTCAATTTTCTTCCATTATTCTTTAGAGAGGCCTTTATATCTTGAACATGACAAGAATACAAATTATTGTTTTCATTAATATTTTAAAGAGTAGGTTCCTCAATTTCCAAGTCTAATTTTTTTTGCATTTATTCTCCATAGAATGGAGAGCATCCATGCCTCTTATTACTTATTTTTCCACAAAAGTTCCAACTATAACTGCAATTAAACACGAGATCTTTAAAGTACTTGTAAGAAGGAATCGCCTTTAATTTCTTAATCATTAAATGTGATGGTTATATCCTTTGCACAAGTACTTTTTTATAACAAAAACAGTTGAAATTTTCTATTATAAAAGGTTGTGGTTGATCCAGACAACATAAAAATACAAAATTTAGACAAGATTTTGAAGATTTTTCCTCCTTTCGTCAAGGTGCTAAGAGAAAAAGAGCTAAAACTCTCTCATAAAATTTATTTTTCCTTCAATTGATTGAGTACAAGAATAAATTCTTGCAAATTGCTTACATATCAAAACGCAGAAGAAGCACGTGATTATTAATTAGGATAGATAAATTGGCCCCCTTAAATAGAGGTGAATCCAAGGTGAGTTGGTGACTCAAGAATAGATTTGATTATATTTGTTTTTGTCTTTGTTCCCAATTTGCTTTCCTTTTCCTTGTGAGAGGGGTATAGGGATGTGTAATTTTCTTCAATATTTCAATAAATATGGGGGATTTGAAGATGTTGGTAGGGATCCTCCTCTTGCAAGGGATATTCATGGAATGTCTCTTGCATTAGAACCTATTTTATTACATTAAGATAAGTATCACATGAGTATTGGATTGATCAATACCACCTTCTAGTTCTTACTATATTCCAACTTCAACGTCTTCCATCAATACCCCATTCTCTTTTTTTTTCTCTAAATTCTTTAAAGATTTAAGGGCTTCAAATCCATTATTTCTTGATTTAGGAATACCTTCTTGAGTTTTTTGAGATCGTTGTGACTCCTTGGTGACCTTTTCTATGTCTATTCTTTATTGAATTTAAATGTGTTTTTCTCTATTTCCTTATAGGGGTCAAATGTTGCTTTGAAGAGGGTTGCATCTCTTATAGCTTTGGGTAGCTTTCAATGAAATTCCCATATTCATGGAAATATATGCACTTGAAGGGGGTTAGTTCATAGCCTAAGACTCGATGATGTCTCCATCCATACATGATGGTTTGCAGAGACTCGTGGAGTCCTATCTCCTAATTCAATTCCACACACATTCAATGGGCACAAGAGATAAGATTTCCCTTTTGTTTTTCCCAATCAATGTAGCGACCTAATTTGTCCCCAATAGATATAGGAGAGATATCATTCTAGAATATTAATGGAAGATGATATAACATTATCCACATTGGTTTGGATGTAACTTCCATATTGAAGTTAAGAGACCAAGGACTAAGAACATACCTATGGAGCCCATTAAATAAGATCCAAAGCAAAAAATAAGGTTGTAAGGCTTCTATGCGATACAAATAAATAAGACCTTGATTGCAAGCAAAAGAAAAAAATATGAACTTGGATCTTACAAATCCAATGTTATGCTACCCATGACTCAATAGATCTTAGGCTTAGCCACAATCCAATAAACTTTCTAATATAAGTGCATTCATATAGTAGGAGGGAGTTCTTCCTCGGCTCTAGAGAAGACAAATCCAAATGATGACATCTAAGCGCTTGATAAATATGCTTCAAAATGAAAGAGGTATTTTGGATGGATTTAGAAAATCGACTAGGTTCTTGGATCCATTGGCATCATATTTTGTAAATTTAATACTTAGATTAGATCCTTAGCATTAAATCTTCCTTAAAATCCATAAAATGAAGAGTAGAGGATCATAGGGGAGCACTAGACATGCAAATATCTCACTGGAAACACTACAATCATGAGAAAACGACCAAATCCTACAAATGCTCACTACAGATCATACCCTATAAACAATGTTAGGTAGTGGTTAGGGTTAAACCCTAGCCATACACGACACTCTACAATTTCAATCTAGGACATGAAGACATCGTTTGATTGTAAATGCATGAGGAAGCTCATCTGAATGGGAGTTGTGTGTCAAGAGACCCTGAAAATAATTACCATAATTCCAAAAACAGGAAATTATTCATCCCCACAAAACCATGATGAATTTATGGTGGCCACCTCCTCTCCGAAGGATCCTTGTTTTGAACAATCACTCCTTTGTTGAGCTTAATAGTGATATTCACTAGCTAATATGCAAGACTATTGTTGTGCCTCCTGATGTGGAAAACTGTACTTCTTTGACGTTTCAAAGATTCCAATACATTATATTATATCTTATGATTTGAGTCTTACCATTCCTTTTAGAGTGACTTCTTTCCTATTTGATGACTTGCAAAGAGTGCCCAAAAATTAAGATTTGTTGAATCTCAAGGTTCTTAATATAATATGCTCCTAGAAACAAATCATACAATTCAACATAATTGTTGGTGGTGAATCACAATCCCCAAGAGTACTTGATTATGTTCTTGTCCAATGGGGCCAATGAGGACCCCCTCACACCCACCATTCTTTTAGCACGAGTAATTATTACCATTACCTTTGTTTTTTATTCTTGTCATAATTAACTTTTATTTTAGAGTAACCATAAATTTGTTTATAACATCAAGATGAATTTAAAGACCATCGTTGTGTTTTTCCAATAACACAACATCATCTGCATAACAACAACAACAAAGCATAACCTACTATGGGTATTCCTCCTCCTCTGTCTCCCTAATCCAATCTTGAAATTGTTCTATTAATATTCCAAATAATGTTAGAGAAAGAGGACATCATTTTTGCCAAATATTATTACTGATTTTGAATCTCTTTGTTACAGTTTTTTCATTAATCAATACCCCCAATTTCGAAATAACATTTTCATATAAATAGAAAGTACCATCTCTCCACTCAATCGAAATTCCTACTTTCACCATTCTTTCACATAGTTTTATTAAAGGCATTGTATTAAAGGCTAAATAGTAAAATTGAAAAGGAAAAGATAAATGTTATTACGTTTCCCTCATGCTTTTGAAATAACAACTCTAAAAGTTACCATATGATTAATTAATAAATGTTTATGCCAAAAATTGACCTAAGAAGGAGCCTTGCCATTTTTTTGGTTTGCCGTCTACTTGTTTTTCTCTCTAAAATGGTGCCAAATAGCATTCACAAGAAGCTATTTACAATCATGGCTCTATAATTTCTCACATTATTTATATCATCACCTTTATGAATAAGTATCACTTTGCTAACTTACCAATATAAAGGAAACACCTACCATATGGCTTGATTGAATATATCCTTAAGAAGTACACACAAAATTAGACCCCTATTAAACAAAAAGGATCAAGTACCTTTCCATTTTCCATTGGTAAGATGCTTAGATCCCACCTTTGTATAGTCTTTTGTAATAACCTAAGTTTCTATTTCTGAGAAATCCATGTTGTAATCATTTCCTTTAATGCCTTTTTCATAGAGATAACATGCATATGCAATTATTTCTTCCTCATATTTTCATAATTCTTCTCGATGGTGTGTGAAGATATTAATAAGATCTTTTGTTTTTTAAGACAAGTTTGTTTCTATGTTTTTTTGGTTCATTCGTCTAATGCCTATTATCATCTAGACTGGCGGTTAATAGCCTTTTTCGTGTTGATTTGCATTCTTCATCATAATAACCATTACAATATCTTGATTGGTTTTCTCTGGTCATTTTCAAAGTATCCATCTCACCCATGTACTATTTTTTATCAAAACCTTGCTCTTTTCTTTGAAACAGATAAACCATTTGACATTCTTAATTTCTCTTTCTATCAGCTAGGCATAGATATATATATTAACATTTTAGTCTTCATATAGGATCTACCATTGCTAAAAAAATCCATTCAACTTTATCCACTTTGATTAGTATAATGAAAATGGATTTTGGAAGCTTAATCCTAATTCCAAAATTCTCCTTTTGGTAAACCGGTCTCTCTTGAGCTATCAGATAGTCCATTAGACACTCATTGTTGGATTTGGAAAGCATGTCCTCTTATCCAAATGAAATGTGAAATGTCATTGGGTGAAAACATGAAGTTAGGTAACACTCTTGCTTCTTTTTTTACAAAGAAAATTGCAAATTTTTATGTTTTTTCGACTTCAACATCTCTAAAGCTATACTTTCTTTCAAAACTTGACTTTGAAGTAAACACAAAAAATTTAGAGAATCGCTTTAGCTCCATACTCTTTTTTTCAATTATTTATGGACATATAGTAGGATAAATTTTAGGGGCACCAACTGAATATACTATAAAATTTTAGGAAGGGATAATGAGTGACCTGCGTGCCTGCCTATGATGTGTTTTAGAGATGGCTATTCATTTTAGGGAAAAAATATATGGCCATAATATGCATAGATTGCACTCGTGTCTAGACTATATTTTGAGATTTTTCAAACTTACGTATTATTTTTTATTATTTATCAAAATAGCATACATTAAAAAATAGTGGCGTGTTGACTCATGTTGGTGACCATGAACCCTTTTGAAGAGGATAGGGAGAGGAAGTGCACTATGATTTTTTCTTTCTTTTATGTTTTCGTTTTGAAGATATTAAGTTTTCATTTTAGGTGATTTTTAGAATGGTAAATTCTTAGGTGATAATGTTTAGAATAAAATTATTAATAAATAAAAATTCTTAATGAAAATAATCAATTCTTATATCATTAGAAAGTAGATTCAATGATGAATCCATTGGTACGAAGTCTAACATATAAGATTTAAAATTTGAAGGGTGGTCTTGTTGAATCTATAGGTGTAAGAAAACTACATGAAATTTTACGAGTTTTATTGACTAGAACTCTAGGCCGAGAGCTTGATAAATCCTCAACCAAGAGTTTGATAAAATTGCATTCGAGTTTTTTAAAATGCAATGATGGCATTGGCTAAAACTCTTTGCCGAGAGATCGATAAACTCTTATCCAGGAGTTTTATTAAACTCCCACCCAAAAGTTTATGTTGACTTTCTTTTTGCGTGATCTTTTGCATGTGCTTCTTTCCCCCTTCACTCCTCACTCAAAAAGGTGTTACAAATCAAAAGATCAAAGCAACTAAATAAATAAAATAAGTGTTAACTCAAGAGTAATTGTTAGCGCCATCTAAAATAAAACTCCCACCCAAAAGTTTATGTTGACTTTCTTTTTGCGTGATCTTTTGCATGTGCTTCTTTCCCCCTTCACTCCTCACTCAAAAAGGTGTTACAAATCAAAAGATCAAAGCAACTAAATAAATATAATAAGTGTTAACTCAAGAGTAATTGTTAGCGCCATCCAAAATTTTCAACCTCAAAGGTTAACTTAATTAATTGAACCATTTACGCAAGCCATGATATCAACAAAAAGAACTACAAAAATAAAGTTCAAATCTAATCAAAATAACATAAAAATTGTTAATCACAATTATTGTTCATAATTAAACCACCTATCATTCATTTATTCATTCATATATATACACATGTAAATTTTTCATTTAAAAAATCCAAGAAAATAATAGTGTCCTCTCTTGTTTAGGAAGGAAGCTCTAGAGAAATTCATACTCATTCAAAGAAACATGTATCATACTATAAAGAAAAAATGTGTTGGTACGACCATCCAAGAAAATAAAATTGTCCTTTTACATGCTTATTCAAAGAAACGTGTATGGTGTGTTGAGGAAAAAACATATTGCATACTTGCATGGCAGCATTTAGATATAGTGACTTAATTGTCGAATTTTTAAATAAAATCAAATGTCTCATCATTGTCCAAAAAAATGAGATTATAATTTTGTATAAGAGGATCTTGGTAGGGCCATAATGCCTAGTTGGGCACTTTTTTCCTTAATTTATTAATTTTAATTTTAATACAATAGTACATTTTTTTTACAAGTGACTTTATCTCATGTGAGAATGTAAGAGTATATATTTCTTTACTTACTATTTTTATTTTTATTTTTATTTATTAATAAAATGTTATTTTTTTTTTAAATAAGATAATTTCTTTTTGTTTATATGAAAAAAATATTTAATAATATACAAAGAATAAATGAAGAAATGATATAGTTCCGCGTATCATGAAAGTATATAGTCTCTTGTATCATAAAAGTATATGATGAGCATAAAGGTTTTCATAGTGATTATCCATTGTAACAATGTTTTTAGAATTTTATTGTATTTGAGTTTATGAACACCCAACATTTTGAGTGGACACTCCATCCATTATTAGGGAATCAAAATGAAGTTGCAATAGATAAAAAATAATCAAGATGGGTTGAATATAAAGGATATTAGAGAAATGCACATTAAGGTTTAGTGGATTTAGTGAAAGAAATTAATAGCTAGAAGAAGAAGTCAAAACGTAGTGAATAAAATGGAATATTTAAAATAGATAAAATTAAAAAGAAAATAATGAGCGGAGATGAGTAATCAAACAAGACAATATATTATTTACATTAATAATAGGATGAGGATTTAAAAGAAAGATTAGGGGAAAGGTAGTCCTGAGACAAGGAACAAACCATATTTTTTGTTTCACACCGGAAACCATATTTTTTGTTTCACACCGGAAAAAAAACAACAACTGGTTATTATAGAGAATCAAAGTTGTTTACATCATATACAAAAATCAAACATATATGATACTAACACCCTCACCATCCTCCTAACAAGCATGTCCTCCAAAACAAACTAAAAAACTATCTAGACAACAAATATAACATATTTCACAAGCTACATCCTACCACCAACAAAAGACTCATCTTCCATGAGAAATATTGCAGCCAAAACATTATATAACTAATCCTTCAAACAAAACTCATAGTCTCTATTAAACAGATTCATAGAATCGGAGTCCTATAAGACTCCATCTCTGAACTCCTCATAAAAAAAGCCACCATCCATCTCCCCAATAGGTATTTTAGAAAGGCGATCAACTTATGCATTAAACTCTCTGTAAATGTGGGGAAAGGAGATAAAAGAGAACTCGGAAATAAGACACATCACCTGCCTAGACCAGTGTTCCAACATCAAAGGAACAAACCATATTATGAAAATAATTGAAGATGAAATATACAAATCAATAGTGAACCTTACGAAAGTTTGCATATATAAATTGAAGACAATATTTGACAACATATAAATGATTAGGGAAAGAACAGAAATGAGATAGTTGCAACAAACCAACAATGATTGAGCGATAAGGCAGGTAGGAAGAAGGTCGGAAGGAAAGGGATTGTGATAAAAAATGAAAACAAGATGAGAATGGGGGAGGAATAGGTAACATTAGTGGAGGAAAAATGAAACAAGTCATCAACTTAAATGATGGATTAAGGGTTTCCAAGAGTAACTTAACTTATAGTTGTCTTCATGATTAAAATTGTTTGGGTTCTTTTCTATTTTCAAAGCTTCTCTTATAAGGCAAGAAGAATAATGAGAGGTAGGTACTCGAATTTTGATTTTGGTCAGAGCAAATGAGGTATTTATAATTCATTTCTGTTGTGGTTTAATTTATTGAAACAATTATGATTAATATCAACATTGTCCTCTTTGAGAGGGGTTGAATGGATTTATTGAGTTTGTCTAATATAGGTTTTTCTACGTGAATAGGGAATCTAGTAGACTCCTTGAGAGAGGAAAGGATTGGACTTGTCTTTGACGCTTCCAGATAATCATTTCAAGGTTTTATAGGGTTTGAAGACGATGTTAAAATTCTTTCTAATTAAAAGTTTAAACATGTGGTCAATGATGCTCTAGATATAAGGGAGAGAGATTAATGCTCATGTAGGAGAATTGTGATGGGGAGGCTTGGGTTTAGGGTGAAGGGAAACCTTAAAAGCTTTATTAATTTAGTGGTGGTGATGGCCGTTAGCCAGGAGGGTAATAGTGAGGTGGGATTTTCCTTTATTTAAATGTTAGGGGTTAGATATGCGAACAACTATGGTAATTAAGATTTTAAGAACAACAATTTTTTTAGCAAGGGGTTCTGTAAATTATTCATAAACCATACAAATACAGCGTTCATATGAGAAGGTTCTATAAATTATTCATAAACCAATATACAAATACATAATGTTCCACAAGGATGCTTCCCCCAAGGTCGAGGTATGCTTCCCTCATTTCCCATGCCCCGGAAGCTTGGGACTCCTTGGGAAATGTTTCCCCACATCCCCTTTTCTCAAAAGCTTGAGGAAATGCACAAGGAACGTCCTGGAAGGGTGGGTG
This sequence comes from Pseudotsuga menziesii, assembly GCA_001517045.1. NCBI lineage: Eukaryota > Viridiplantae > Streptophyta > Pinopsida > Pinales > Pinaceae > Pseudotsuga > Pseudotsuga menziesii. Next base: position 1,041,439 of record LPNX011092974.1, on the reverse strand, counting down.
GCTTCTAGGTGTCCCCTCACAGGGAACACCCAGACGCCCCTACACGATTTTCAATTTCTTTTTCATAACTTAAAATAAATAAATAAACATGGTTTGGTCAATGTGTCATTGGTCACTCATGAGAGTGGCTCTGACTCAGATAATGACACTCCCATTGATGGTCCTAATGACTTCACACAGTGGATGCATGGGGATGACCAATCCATGGAACTCTCATTGATGTTGTTTTGATGCTTTCGACTTTCTTTTTTGCTTTTTTTATTTTCGGTGTTCGTTGTCCATTGTTAGTTTTGAGTTTAACTTTTAACTCTAGAAGTAGACACTGCCATTGATGACCTCAAAATGAGTCTTTGAATCGCTATTCTTTTGACTATTTAAATTTGAAGGTGTTTAAGACTAAGTTTATGTGACATGTCTATGATTTAGTTTTAATGATTTTAATATTTTAAATTTTCATCTACTCTTGATGTTTATAGTTCAAATTTATAATGGAAGATGTGTATGTATTATAAATTTAGAGTTTATCAATGTGAAATTCAAATACTCAATCGATAAATTATTCATAATCAATGATGAATTGACTACCTCCACCTGTCCCCTAAATTTTCCTAAAATTTGGAGAAAGTCTCCACACATCCCGATGTGCATTACCCTGTTCCCACCTCCCGGAAACTTGGTGGAACACTACAATTATACAAAAGCTTCAAATGCAGGCTGCAGAAATAAATAAAGTGCTCATCATATTACTTTTCATGAATGTTTGAATTGAAACAACTCCAGTTCACATACACAGAAATGCATAGATAGGAACGAAAGCTTGAGTCTCTCTGCTTTGAAAACGATTTCCCTTGTAATGGTATATATGAAAGAATAAAGAACAACGATGAAAGTTTTAAAGGAAACCAACTGTTTTGGTATCTTCGAGGGCCGAGTTGAAAGACTAAATGAAGAGCTCTGAGCACAGTATAAGCAGCTCCCAAAATATCATCTCGACAATTGCACTCATGTTCAAAATCTCTAACAAGTCTTTGAAGTAATAGTGCCTTCAGCGTCAACACCAGCTTCCCAATCTGTAGATCTGTCAATCAGTCCATCTCAATGACTTTGATATACGAATTTTATACATGCATCTCCTTTGGTCCTGAAAAATTTTCCTATTAATAAAAGAAATGATTTTATAAAATATGTTTTTGTGTGTGACCCTTCCTGAAATGCTGCAGTGACCAGGAAGCCACGAGACTTTTGGGGTCCGATAATGCTAGCCATATCTTAGCCTTAAATCAATAATTGGATGAATTTAGCATTTTTACCAATTCAGATGGACTTAGGAGGCTTCAAGTTATTGGATCCTACACCATAAAAGGCATTACAATCTCTTGTATCAAATCAAGTTCATAGAATATAATCTGATTTTGGGTTACTATTGCTTTGTGCCTATCTTGTGTGATTGTTATGGTTCCTTTCCAAATAATCTGTTGTAATAGTTCATATTTCCAAATCTGTTTTACATCTAAGTTTCTGCAGTTTCGGTTGATTTTTCTGGTATTTCTGTTTATTTCTTGATTCACACCCAACATTGCATAACAATTACATCTGTGGGCCCTGGAAACATGGTCCACACCATAGAGATGGATTTTGGATCTTACAAAAGGATTAGGTACCCAACTTTATGGATTAGGGATGCTCCGAATGGTGTTTGTGGACTAGACGATGGAATTGACCCTTTGCTTTATTTTACACTGTTCAACGTTTCCCATGCCACTGGAACAGTGGCTCACCTAGCAAAATGTTTTATCATGTCCCTCTTTCTGCGAAACTCCATGAAATGCGTGGCAAAATGCTTCGCCATGATGCAGGACACGTTTTGCAGAAAGGGGAACGGCACACAAGAAAGGGGAACGTCTGGGTGCCCCCTCCCAATTTTAGAAACTTTTTCCATAAAAATTTTAAAAACTAAAAAATACTCTAAAGATACTAAACCTAACTTAGCTTTGCTAGTTTTTCCATAGTTAGTATTCAGTTTAACTTATTGAGTTTTTTACTCTAGATACTATCAATGATCTTAGACCAAGTTTTTGACTAGTCACTCTTTACCATTTTATTTCTGATTTCAGACTTCAATGTCTATTGGGTTATATAATTTATTTGTAGGTGTAGTTGTGAATATTTCTGATTTCAGACTTCAATATCTATTGGTTATATAATATATTTGTAGGTGTAGTAGGTGTACTATTTCAAATTTGTAGGTGTTTATGATTCAGATTTACCTACTATTGAGTTATAAATTTCACTTTAAAAATATGTACATGCATTATAAATTTATAATTTATCAATGTGAAATTCAAATACTCGAATTAAAATATGATAAACCATAAATGAATCAATGATGAATCACGATCGTGTTTACATTGTGCAATAATGAACTTGGTATTTAGTATTTAAATGATGATGGAAAGAGGAATTATATTAATATGTTAGGATATATATTGTTTTAATATCTTGTAGATGAGGCCCCCTATAGGGTCCCCGACGCCCCCTGTTCCCCGTCCCCCATGAATTTTCCTAAGATTTGGAGATGGTCTCCACACATCCCCATATCTGTTTCCCTGCTCCTGCACTCCCATGTCCCAAAAACTTGGTGGAACACTGATATTTTATAGGTACAAAATATATGTGTATATTTCAAAAAATACATTTCGATTCTAGAATAAAGAGAGAGAGTCTTCAGGTGGCAAGTATTTTCCTTGCCACCTGAAGACTGTATTTTTCTTTCTTCTTGAATCAAAAGTGTTTTTTTTCTTTATACACACACTAGAGGCTTGAAAGTTGGAAGGCTGCTCTGGTAGGATTTCCATGTTTGCTTGTGTTTTTCTCATCCCTAGTGCTGGGGATTTTGCATATACTACATTATTACATATACTATAAAAACGAACAGTTGTGTTTGTTTTTGTTCGTAGATTATAATGCTCTCATTCAATGTGATGATAATAGGCTTATCAATGAACATTTCACAAAGTGCAGGTATTGGTCATAGTGATAACAAACTTTTATCTAAGCAGGCTATCTTCTATCTAATGCTGCAAACATTACTATTTGGAACAAAGATTTAACTGATTGAGAACAGAAGAGTCAGTATCCATGCAAGGTCAGTGCAACGTGTATGGCATGAAATTTTAAATCAAAACTTGGACATGGGATGGCCATTAACAAGGGAGGAAATTATTAACTATCTCTGTTAAACAGGTTTGATCTATAGCCAAAAAATACCATCTATGTTTTGAGAAGAGTTGTCTACCAAAGTTAGCAATATTACACTTATAGAATATCTGTTGCATAACAAGGAAATACATTGTCATATTTAAGCAACATAAAGTACAAAATGGTGGAAAAGATGTTGAGTTGCACTCACTGTGACAGATGGAATGTGCAGAAAGATACTAGTGCAGTGGTGCACATGAGAAGTCGTGATGCAAACAAGGTTCAAAAGAAAAGTGGCTTTAGCAGAAAATGCAACATTGGGTTGATTGAGCCAGACTTTCCTGTGTAGTAAAAAATGTTGTCAAAAAACCTGTCTAGCTTCACACACGAGCTTATTACTACTAGTCTATGAGGCTTGTTTGCAACTGCAACTGAAGACCACATGTAACAGCACTCACCAAGTCCTGCTCGAAAAAAGTACTTGTGGTGAAAACTCAGCAGTTTTTGCAAAAATCACTAGACTTGCAAGCTTTCTGCGCATCCAGTGAATCAAATGTGTTATTTCTGAAAAAAATTGGATGACAGGCACGTTCTGCCTATAAAACACAACTACAGGGATCCTTTTTAACTCATCTGCTTGCTGTTTGTGATTCCTTCTGTTAGAACTCCATACCAGCATGCTGTTAAGAGTTCCAACAACTCACCAGACTCCTGCCAGTCATATTTAATTGAATTGAAAAAAATAGATTTTATGCATATTTTTATGTTCACTTCTCTTTTTTGGCATGTCAACCAATTTTTTTCTAGAGTTTATCCAGACTCCAGAATCAATGATTCAGGATACCAGCCAAGTTACTCCTGAGTCTCAAGTCCAAGTCTTGCAACACTAAAGTGGACTTGCATTAGTCATCTACCATATACTGTCTAAAGCATGTGCCATTATTCAGACTTTCAGAGTCCAGTGACTACTACAAATATTCAGCTCCAAAAGGAAAATTGCAAATCTTGACAAGTTTGATCGTCAGGCACTGAATGCACTAATAGTAAAACGAAGCAGCTGCTAAAATTCCTGCTTGGATGAATGTGTGCCCCCAGGATGTCTATTTCACTCAAACATGCAGACTTTTTTGATAAGGCTAGCATCTTACCACTCATGCAGCCAGCAGTTGACTTTGTCAAGTGCATACTGGAGTACCCACTCACAATGGCCTGAAAGACTTACCCATGGGTGGGATTTACTTGTCATGGTAGAATGCTACAGAATAAAACTATGTCAATGACTCAAAATAAGATATTGAGGTTCCTACTCTCCACCCAAATGCAATAAAACTCTGTAATCAATCTTTTCTTTAGTGTTTCAAATGTGCTTGGAATGGTAGAAAGGGGGTAATCAAGTGTAACAAACAACATTAAAATGATGGGGGAGGATGTAGCTTAATTATACCATCACTTTAGAAACAACATACTCTAGAGTCTAAAGAAAATAATATTCCTCTGGAAATCCAATTTTGTTGTCATAAACGTTGGAGAAGCTGCCAGGGCATAATCGAACCTGCAATTAACTTTTCATATTAGAATGAAAAAAGTGAATTACATGATCATCTCAAGGATGAAATTTCATCCCTGTACAGACAGTTATAGATTTTAAAGAGGAGTTTATAACGAATTCCTGCATCAGGCTTCCTTTTGTATTAATAGCTGAAAGAATTCTGAAATGGACAGAATTTTTACATGCAGCAAAATGCCGCAAATTAATACCTAAATTACCTTGTAATTCCTAGAAGATATGTTACACCGAAACCGTTGAGTAACTGAAACCAACAAAAGACCATAGACTATGATTTGTTGCTGGGCAGGTACCTTCTTTGGGTGTAAATTTGATGTACTCTTTGATCTTCATGATAATAGATCCCTCCCACAAAAAGAGAGGAAGAGTTCATAGCACAAACCAACTCTTACCCAAGGCAAACAACCTTTGTACCAAAAGTCATGGAGATGAGCTTTCATCGTCAGAACTGTCTGGCTGTCTTTGATAAGCTAGCGGAAAAAGTGGCATAGAAATTGCATGGGCCACAATTTGGGGAGGTCGAGGAGAGCTTTGAGTCATCCTCGTCCGTGTTTTTCCGATTTCCCTACATACTTGATCTAGTACACCTAAGAAGTCCTTCACAACAACAAAAAAACGGAGAGGACGACCTTCTTCCTTGGCTGCATCCCCGTGAAAATATTCTGTAGTTTCCCTTACGAGACAGAAAGCTCTGCTTTCTTCACTTTGTACCTGAGCTATATCCTCCTCAGCCTCTTGCAGAAATGATGACATGGACTTGAAAAAATTTCCTTGTGTAGAACTCTCATTTGCTTTCCCACCCTCTGTCATTTGCAAAATATCTCTCAACTTGCCAAACCCTCTTGCAAGATTTAACACAGAGTTGGACAACCCATCTGAATCCATTCCTGCTGCCTTCTTTACGTTAGACAATTCTGTGCTCAAGCCAGCAACAACCTGCAACCCAAGTTTTTTGTAATCTTCTTCCCTATCATTCTGGCTCTTGACTTCTGTACCTTGAGGGTAGAATTTACCATTTATGTTGTCAGATGTAGAATTTGTAAGAGATTGTTCACGAGTGCTTGCAACACGTGCACCTTCTGCTTTTATGATCTCCTGGACGACAAAATGCAATAAAGTTGTCTTCCCATCTGTGCCTTTGACATCTACTAGTTTAAGAAGAGTATCAAGCTTAAAAGCTTGAGCATCACCACGGATGGTGCCAACATTCATGCGATTGCCTGTTTTCAGAACAGCTTCCAACAACTTCAAAAATAGGCGACTGGATCTTAATTCTTCACTTGCTGCCTGCACAACAGGAAATACAGGCATGCCTGCTTTATTTTATCCTTTCCTCGAAATTTAGTACACTATCTAGTTTAGGCATAAAGAAATGTAAGTAAGAAGCGTCAAACAAATTTACCTCCAATGTCTTAAAGGACTTTCTTATGTAAATGACCTCCTCTTTAAAACTGGCCCTATACAGCATGGCATCAACTCGTTTGAAGGCAAAAGGAATATCCAACAATCCCTTAAGAAATCGCTCTGCAGGACCAAGTTTGGAAATATCCCCCTTATACTCTTTCAGTCTAATTTCTTCTTCTTTTGATGGTGACATCTTAGTTAGAGTTTCCAAAAGATCAGTACCTAAACTCTCACACGTCCCTGGCACAAGAACAGTTAATAATTTAAGTTAACTTATTCTCTGACATTACATATCACAAAATATACAAGTACCTGCCTAATGTCTACTGAGTCCTGACCTTTCAGAATAAGCCCTTCTTGTCAAAATCAAAATTCACAATAAAAAGAAACGGTAGCAAGAAACATCCAATTACAAAAAGAAAACTGGAAAATAATTAAAATATAAACATTTCAGACAACAATATTATATTTCTGCAGAATAAATGGTGAGATGACGTTGACAAAGTACTGAACAGAACTGGGAATTGTTGAATTATATTTTCACCCCAACTTATAGCACAGAACAAGTTATCACTCTGGGGAATATTTAACACGAAGAAAGAAAATGTAACAATATCACATGCAGAGGGGGGCATATTGTTTGCCAAATGCTGCAAATAGTTAAAAGGCTGATGATTCACTACTGATTGACATTTATTGTTCCTGTAAATGGAACCATATTCTGTCTTTAAGTGAAACAAATCAAACCAATTCATGGTGACTTTCATACATAACACATTGACAGGCTGTAAATTCTTGTCCTTGAGCTGATAGCTTTATTTCAAATTATTTGTGCCTTAAATAAAAGCCAGATTTAAAGGTTTGCTAAGGTAAGAGATGTGAGCATTCATGATTTTCTCTTATGAACCAATTGCGCCTTACAGAATAACATCACTTCTTAAAAGTGTATAGTTATATTGGTTCCCGGAAAAAGGAATGTTGCTCATTCAGTCAATACAAATTCTAGTTTCATGCTTCATGCAAATTTAAAAGTTTAAAACCACCCAGTTATTCATACAAATTACTGGCAAACTGTCATTCAATGTTTCTGTAAAACGTGTAATAAATAAAATAAAAAACACAATAAACAATCTTGTGATGTTTGGCGCCTGAAAACAGTGTAAATTTCTCTGGCCAGTAGTTTCCACCTTCAGGATACATGGAAAACTGCTCATCGTAATAAACACCGATTCCCTATTGAAATAGGTATAACATCCATCCATGAACCAAGTCCAAAAGTAGCAATCCTCCTACTAATAGATTTGACAAAAAGAAACATAGCCTATAGGCTAGCCGCTATATTATATAATGCTTGCAACATAGTCCCCTCTGATTTGCAGTGTATAGCTACCACTATAATTTCTATTGCCTTCCTGAGTGGCATCAATGAAACTCTGTGCATGGTATGAATGTCCATGTGGATAAGAAAAAGTTCCAAAACATGTAAAACTGATCAAGAAAAACATTTACAATTTAGCTGAGCTCATTGTTTCAAGATGCACATGCTACTAAGCATGACAAAATTGAGTAGCCTTTTAGATACTTCATAGATAAAAGCAATAACAAATGTTGTATCTCTACCCTGTAAATAAACGGAAATAACAGCAATAGGGGTTGTTGCTGCATCACCCAACACAAAATATTAAGCTTTTGGTGAAGCAAGTGCCCTCTTCATCTTTGTACAATTTCTTTACAAATAACAAGAATAAGGATGCTCACCATCAGATTAGTCAGCAAACGATTATTCCCAGGTGGCAAGAGACTGATTATTTTATACTTATGTCAAGAATCACATTAAGTGTATCTTTAGAAGGTAAAGATCACGAAAGAAATTGAAAAGATTAGACGAACCAAACAGCAAGAAAAAGAGATGAATTTGAGAAACTCCACAACTCAAAATAGATGGGATTAATTTCAATGAATCATTCTGTAATTTTACTTTCTTCTAATACTAAAGAAGATGCAAGTCAACAATTGTTTGTTATGATTGTCATGCAACTAATTTGCAGTCTGAACACAGGCATGTGATCTAACGACAAAGTGGTCAAAAGGAGCCATACATATGGCAAGCTTCATTATCTTATACTCTACACTGCCTGGAGGGAGGTATTCAAAACCAGGCAACCTGGTGTTGGAATCGGTTGCCTGGATCTTCTACTCTATTATTTGTGTAATAGAACCAGTGAGTACCATAATACATATTACTCAAGTAACTTCACTAATCAGTTCCTTGCAATGAAATTCAAGCCTTGAAATGGAATTAGTACCACTTGACCAGGCTCAATAATAAAAGAATGGGGATTATCCTAGCTTTGAAGTGAAAATCTCACCTAAGTAAACCCATGTTTCGGAAACTGCAATTGGGTTTTCATGGTCACATTAAAGATTACACTGAAAAGCTATGCAAGACCAAGATACACGGGGGTATGCGCTTTATCCCTTAATATGGGGTTCAGTGATATATATGGCCTGTTTTTGCAATATCACAAATTCACTCTGAATCTCATATACTGACACCTAACCATGCCTTTGGTACATCTGAGAGTCATATGTCAATACAGATCATTTTTTTAAACTAACTTGGGAACAATATATTTGTGGATTAATCATTATACTAAAGGCCAGATACAGGGCATTTCTCCAACATCATTATACTGTTTGAAATAATCTATCATGGACCAATGTTATGGCCCATGGGACATAAGTCTCCTAAGCATTGTTTGGCATTGTATCCTGCACTCTGAACTATTCTTACAAGTTATAAAAGATAATTTAGCCCCATCCACTTAGCTATAATAAAAAACATTATGAGAGGTTCTTACACCCAGTTGGCTATCATAAACCAATCCTGCCCTTGAAAGAATTGAGACAATTATACCAGAATTCAGCACAATAAGGGGTATATCAGTGCGAGAAACTCACCTTCCATAAGTGCATCGCAGACTTCCTCTTTAGTCACATTCAATGCCCGTAAAAGAATTGCTATGTTTTGAGATTTTTTGGAATCAAGAATACGCTGGTTCTGACCAAGAGGGGGATGAACAGGTTGTCTCGTTGCTTCACTTTTCACTTGAGTTGGGGTATTGTAAACAAAAAGAGTCTCAATCATTTCTTCATTTATCCTGTACATTCAAGTTCAAGTTATCACAAATCATAGAAACTAAGCTATCTTGGGAGATATTTGAGCTAGAAGAATGGGTGTACTTAGGAACAAGAAGTCATAAAGAAAAAGTTGTTTTGCAAATGTTGAAGTTTACTGCTTTAGAATCCTACTGCAAAACCGGCTCATATTTTATCCCAAACTACATCCAATCTGGATCAGAATAATTCTTACTCGAAGGAGCCTGATTTTAGCTGGTCCCAGACCATTGCACGGTCAGGACTTGCCCGAACTTTGTCCCAATGTAAAGGCTTCAACTTGGGCCGTGGTGTCCCGTCTGTCCCTGATGAAGTTGCTTGCTCACTGGAGTTTTCAGGAGGTGAATGGCCAAAAGCCGGTGCAAGAGACTCCAAAGGTTGACCTGTTCTTGCAGAATATAATGCTGATTGAGGACGAGGGGGAGGGCGTGATGGCAGAGGAGGATAAGGCCTTTCTGGTGGACTAGACTTGTTTTGATTAGGTGGAGGGGGAGGGGGAGGGGGATATTTAGAAGACAATGGTGGAAGCTGCGATAGCTTCCCCTGTCTTGAAGAAGATAAGAATGGAGGGGGGGGGCGTGATGGTAGAGGAGGAAGAGGTGGCTGTGAGCTTTTGACGGAAGGTGGTGAATATGGTAACGATGGATCAGGCTTTTCTTTGCTTGTAGGAGAAGGCGTTGATAACTTATCCAGGCTTTGTTCAGCAGGTTGCGAATCAGACCTTATTTCTGTTGGTGAAGATGATGGTAAAGGTGGATTAGCATTTCCTTTGGCAGGTGAAGAAGTAGGTGATGACAACCTAGTCTTTCCTTTAGCTCGTATAGAATGCAGCAATTGCTGATTTGGGTTGTGTTTAGCAGATGGAGGATTTTGAAATAATGGCGCAGGTGGCGGCGGGGGTGGAGGAGGAGGAGGGATTTTCGATTGGTGGGTAGGACGAGGAGGAGCAGTTGGTAGCTGTGGTTTAGAATTTGGTGGTGGATTAGAAACATGGCGAGAGATTTGACGAGGAGGTGAATGCGATTGTTCTCGTATGGTAGGCGGTAGAACAGCTGGGGTAATTGGCGGAGAAGGTGGACTGTCCAATGGAGAAGAAGATGATGGTGTTGAAGATGTTGGAGACGAAGGATAGGAATGTGTAGACTGTGCTGATTTCACTGTTGAAGATTGTTGGGGTGGAGGAGAAAATAGCCTCTTGCACACTGACGATGACAGAGGACTCCCACTGCGGCTCCTAGATGAAGAAGTAGATAGACACCGAGGAGAGTAAAATGACTCCTCATCGGAGGAATCAGTGGAGTTATTATTAGGACGAGGTCTCTTTGCCAGTGGAGGAAGAGGCTCAATTTCAGGACTCCGTCTGAGAAATCGTTCTTCAATCTCTTCGCCATTTGGCATGCCGAATTTGGTATTGGGATTGGGGGTTTGGTCCATCTTTTGGGTGTGGGTATGGGCATTGTCCATGTGGGTATCTCCATCCCCATTAGCAGTCCTGTTTCCAAAAGGCTCAAGTGTGCCCAGATATAGGACATCGGATCCAGCATTGGCAGCCAACTTGGTCACAGGACTAGGCTCCTGGAAAACCCTGGGATTGCTAGGAGTTCCAGAATTTGTAAGTGGCGTTTCATCCACAGACTTGTCCAAGTCCCATCGATCTTTATCACGCTGTTTATGCAAGACAAACAACAATGCACAAAGAGCAACAATTGCAGAGAGGCTCACAAGAGTTGCAATCACAATTTTCTTGGATCTATTGCTTTTGTTACCTAGATGAGAAGTCCCGACATTGGCCGGAATGCTGGTTACCGAGGGCGGACTCGGCGGCGAGTAGGAGGGCGACAGCGGGAAAAACGGCTGGTTGGTAAACGGAATTCTGGGTCCATTGTCCGGCAAGGGTGGAGACTCGAACCCTGTAGCAGCCGAAGGGGCCGGCGACGGAGAAACTGGGAAAAATGGCTGGTGCAAAACCCTTTCCTTATTCTTGATTCTCGATCTGACGACTCCTTTCTTGCCTGAGATCGAGCGATCGAATCTACTCAAAGCCGCTGCCTCTGAAGAGCCCACAAACACAACAAGCAGCAGCAACAGCAGCAGCAAAAGCAGCATACCAAATCTAAGTTGGAATTTGGGTTTGGCTTTGGGGCTGGGGTTTATTACTCTGGAATGCCAGAAGCCAGCTACTTCCATGCTGTGCAAGGACTAAAGAAAAAGAAGCCTCTCCAGATCTCTTAAACAATGGGAATAATAATGGGCTGCAATTATCATTGAATTCTTGCCCAATTCAGATCCAGAAAGACCTGCATTATCTGCAATTAATTAGAGGGTACCTACCCAATGCCCCCCTGTACTCTTTTCAACTTATCTCAGCTCATACCATTTCCAATACAAAACGAAGAAGGGAAGATTTGCCTCTGCGGCAATCAGCAATACGGAGTCCAATGCTGGCAAATCCAAATCCCCATTTTCTCGACTTGGGTGCCGCTCAATCAAGTCAGAGTACGCTGCATCATCGGGATTCTCAACTGAAGAACTGGGCAATCTGAGAACATGAATCCTGTTTCCTTTTTCTGAATTATCAGTTCCCCACCCCCTCCTTCCTGAGCTTCGAACCCTCGACCCCAGAGCGTTCTCCACTGCACGACAGAACACGGATCCTTCCATGCAATGCCCACCGCTGCTCCTATTCTATTCTTACGTACTACTTGCCACTGCCCACAGTCAATCATATTCCCGTCGTTTCACGTCAACTCTCATATTTTACCGTCTATTGACAGAGTTTCGTCGTTTCACCGTTTAAAGATCTTCTTTTACGTGCCGTTACGCGACAAAGCTACAATGGGAATAAATCCGTCCGACTCTCGTTTTCAACTGGCTTCACGTTTATATGACAGTAACGGGCGTTAAGATTTTGACGTTCCGTCAAGTTATGTCCGTTAGCGTTGACTACATATGTAGGTTGAATAAACCCAAGGTGACAAACCATGGTAAAATCTATTCTTGACGGTGCGCTTCCTTCAAGGTTAAATTTTTTTTATTTCATTCTTTAATTATTACTAATTATTAATTTTAAGTTTTTTTATTAGCTTAATTATAGGATTTTTATTACACACTAGTTAATGATTATCTTTTAATTATTATTAATTATTAATTTTAAGTTTTCTTTTTATTAGCTTAATTACAATTTTTTTTATTTTTTTTTCCAAAGAAAAAATTTGTAAATATATTATTCACTTTTAGTAGATGGTCCAAAAGGTCCATTGTACAAAATAAGCCAACTAAAAGTTGTCATTACATCGATATTTGCCTCAAGAGGAGTACACAATATCTAAACAGATCAGATAAAATACCAACTGTTTTAAAGCTGTTATAACAATCAGAAAATACCTCAAAAAAAGCATTACAGTTCATCAATCATCAAGTCTGATCTTAGCAGACTTTTTTTCATCATCCCTGATAAATCAGGTCAGATATGAGAAAAAAATATAGATGGTGATCATAAGCATTGTAACCCAGAGCATCACTAGCTGGCTAATAGACTCTGTAGGCATAAAGTTTAATTACAAATTTTTATTACACATTAGTTAATGATTATGGAGTAATTTTGACAATGACTTAAAGCTATTTTTTATTGGTTAAAAGTTGGATTAAAACTTAAACTATTTTTAATTGGTTAAAAATTATTTAAAGAAACAAATTAGCAATCCAAAACCCAAAAATTAAAGAAGTTTATTTTTATTGATACGCTGATGAATCAATCCATTTAGACAACTAAGTACGATAGATTTTGCTATATTTGAAAAACCAAAATCTTTATTACACATACCTAAATATGTTGAAACTTTGCTCGAAATATCTTTATCTTTTTTATTGTTATTTTATTTTCTTTTTTAATTATTTTTTCAAAATACCAAATCAATTTTGATATTATTTATTTAAATTTTAAATTTATTAACAATTATATAATAAGATAATCATGAATGTGGGTGGTCATCAGGAGGTTGACGGAAGACATGATAGCGGGCAGGTGCATGAAGGGATAATTGTCGATCCTTCCAACACTCGCCTGCATGCTTGAGATAGGTGTGGATGCCCTGATGACCGTCGTAGTGATAAGAGGAGTGGGAAGCATCGCAAACGAGAGATCTCACGTTATGTCATGGATCTTGACAGATCCTCAAGCCCGGTGGACTCTGTACAGGGTAGGACCTTGTGCCATCCCCCGTCCATGTTGCGATGTACTTGGTTCTGCATTGGGGGGGTACTGTATTGGCGGACTAGCAGCTATTTGAGAGAGAAACATAGGGAGAGTATGGCACTTAACATCCTGCAGCTTGTTTGGGACAAACACTATCGAGCTAGTTTGGGCAAATCCTTGGTGAGCAAACTCAAGCAGGGTAGAGGTAGGAAGCGCAAGTGCCCATGCAGGCGAAGCCGCTCCACCAAAGTCCCTGGTTCAGTGATTAGCATGGCAACACACGGAGATGGTGGCAAGGAGGTGGAATGGGAGGCCCTGCTCAATCAAGAAATGTCGGAACACATTCGCCAATCCATTGCCACGATGGAGAACGAGATCTTTGGGGAGTTAAAGCTTAGGCTAGGCCACGAGGTGGCCATGTCCAACTATTGGTGCCTTAAATTCATCCTCTCGCACTCAATGAATGAGAGAGAGAGTTTCATAGATCTGGTCAAAATAATTGTTGGCACATTTAAAGAAGATGCAGAGAACGGCTTGGTTCACATGAAAAGCTTGTTGCAGTTGGCAGAGCCTCCATTTCAGTGCGGTTCGAGGAACACTAGCGATGAGGGAGCCAACAATGCCAACGCGGATGAGGGAGAATCCGCCATGAAGCCTTAGTCTCTTCCTTGGTCTAGGTACCCTTCATGTCTATGTCTACTTTCATGTCTTAATGTTTGTGTCTACTTTCATGTTTTCGGCTTGTAGAAGAATGAGAGTGTCATTATTCAGAGGTTGAGTAGCCCTCACACTCTCAAGACACTCTATATGGTCAATTTTGTTTGTTTTTCTTTTTTGGATGCAAGACCATTACCTCACTCCATGTTTCGGCCAGAAGCAAGTAAATATTCCATTAGGTTTAAGAAGTAATAGAAAAGGGCCCCTCTTACTAATAAAAAAAAATTATATAAAAAGATAAATTATTAAATGATAGTTAAATAAAATTTTAAAGCAAATTAAGTGATTTTTGTATTAGATTAATTTAAATTTGTTTTAATATACATTAATAATGGTCATTATCAAAAAAAATATATGGAAACACCATAAATAAGATATTTAATCACATTAATTGTATAATTTGGTTAGAGTATTTTCTCTATTCTATTTTTTGGACTTTTTGGTAGGTTTTTTTTTGGTCCAAATCTATTATTTTATTTTTGTTAAAATCCAAATTTTTAATAGTTCAAATTGTGTTTTTGAATGTATAAATAGATTCAACATCTTCAAAAACCATTGTAACACCCCCATTATGCAATTTTCACAAGTGATATCAATGATTATAAGAATTTTCCAGGATTTCTAAAGATAATTTGAATTAAACCAACCTTAAAATAAACCAAAAGTGGTAAAAAATGTAGAATATTTACACTACCAATAATTTGATTAATAATGATCATCATCAATATAAATATAGATATGTGATAAGTAAGACATTTAATCATATTGACCGTATAATTTGATTGTTATATTTTGTAGTGATGGTTATTAAAACATTTTAATTTTATTAAATATGGTTTTTAGATTTTTTTAAGTTAATTTATGTTTAATAAAGATAGGTATTGACTTAATCATATAGGCTTTTTTATTTGAGATTTGGGTGGATTACGGCATATGCTTTTTCATAAAAGGCAGTAGGATGAGACAAGTGTACTTTCAAGATTGATTTTATGGCACTCGTTAAAAAAAAGAAATAAATAGTTATAAAAAGTAAAAATAAAAGTTGATGAATGGATAAACAAGATTTCAGGCAAACAATATTTAGCATGTTGTAGAGCATTTAATGTAGGTCATCAAGCCTACTGCAACCGCATTAAATGCTCTCTGGAGCATGCTAAATATTGCTTGCCAACATTTCATGGCACATAACTAAAAGAATGTGAGATAATAAAAAAAGAATATAAAAAATAAGCTAATAATTGATAAATGGATAATAGGAAGAATGTCAATGATAACATGTAGTTACGCATGGATAACTCAGAGTTGAACCTCTTTAACTAGAAGAATATGAGTAATAAAAAAAAGGTCCAAATTGTCTTCCATTTCATCTCTATCTCTCCACCATTTGATCTTTATGAAGGTGATCTAGCCACAAACTATGTGGGTGTGCTAGTAACTATGTCTAGAGCCACTTCTAGTGCCTACAATAGAATAGGAAAAAGAAACAATTCATTATAGAATAGGAAAAAGTAACAAGTAAAACAACGTAAAAAAATAAAACAATGTAAAACTAGCACAACCACTTAACATATAGGTGGTGAATAAGGATAGGCAACAGGTTAAGTGTCACAAATAATTTATCTAATCACTCCTATCGAGTTAGACTAAACCTTGTGCGCGTTATCTGTACTCCTAACTCTGAGTTCCATTACACTAGTGCACATTACATGAGTTCAAAGGAGTTTATTAGGATTTGGAGTGTCACAAGAAGTGCGCCCTAACTCAACTCTCAGCTGCAAAATGGAGTTCGAGTAATACTTCTGCACATTAGCTCAACTTAGAGTGATTTTATAATCAATTTGGAGAGTACACTTGTGGAATTTTGAAGGATGACCATATAATCAATTCAGAGAGTACATTTGTCCCATTCTAGGGCAATCTAGGAAAAGCATAGATGAAATTCCACCCCAAAATTCTAAGATATAAAGGTCAATCAACCTAAAATTAAATAGTAAATTAATGTAAGAAAATTAAAAAGTAAAACAATATTAAATAGTTAAAGTATATTTCTTAGTACATGATAGATCGAGAGTTTAAATTAATCTACATTTATGATGTATATAGATCCAGAGTTTAGATAAATCTAAGTTCATGATAAAAAAACAATCTATAATTAAATATGTTTTGAAAGTTATAGTTTCATTAAGCATTAAACATGTTATATAATATCTACCAACAATTATTAAAGTTTATAAAAATGTATATACAATTTTTTTTTATATGAACCTTTAACCTTTTAAAAATAAACACATGCTAGCATTTTTATTTATAACTTTTTGAAAATTGTTTTAGTAATTTTATTAGATATGATTCTTATAAAATTCAGAATTAATTCATATTTTATATAGCTATATCTATATAATAAATAATTAAAGAGATTTTTTACCAAATATGTCTTTGAAGAATCTCACATCTAAACATACATATTAGTAGATTAGCCTTTTTGGTTGCAGCTTTCTGGAGATAGTTTTAGAAGTTCTATGTTTTTATTAAATATGATTTTTAGAAAATTTTAATGTTTATCAGGGTTAGTTTATATTTAGTACAGAGAATTTGATTGGATAATATAAAATCAACCATGAAGGATATTTTATGATTTAAAAAATTATGATGTAATGTGTTTATGTATATTTAACTTTTTTATTTAAATATTTCAACTATTAAATTTTATTTTATTATTATTTTTTAATATTTAATTTATTTAATGAATTTTTTTAAGCAAGATAGATGGTTTTTCTATTTCATATTAAAAAGAGAGTTATATAATTGGGCTTGCTGTAAAAATAGGGAGTCAAACCATAGCTATAGAACCACCTGAAAAAGGTGTGTAAAATGGCCCATATCGAGCATCTAGACATAACTAATATTGCCCAACCATTGAAGGTTGACAACACATTACAGTTTAAGAAGTAGACATAAGAGTAGAAGAAACTTGTAGGGAGCAAGAAAGACAAACAAAGCAGAGCATTTAAAGCCTCCTAGAGGATTCCGCCTCATCCTCCATGGATTTGTTGGAGCTGCCATCCTTATCATCTTTAATAGCCTTGTTGAAAGGGGGCTCGGAGAGTTGCATGAGACTTTTCATGCAAGTTAGCCCTTTCTCAGCATCCTCCTTGAAGGTGTTGACTGTGAGGTTAACACACTCTCCAAAACTTTTTCTTTCGCTCATGGATTTAGCCAAGATGAACTTCAGCCTCCAATAGTTAGACATGGTGATTTCATGCCACAGTTTGAGCTTGAATTCGCCAAGAATTTCATCCTCCATGGCTGCAATTGAATTGTGAATGTGAGCAGGAGCCTCTTTTTTGAAGAGGTCTTCCTAGTCTACCTCTTGGCCGCCAGCTCCTCCCGAAGTCATCTTCACGGAGTGTTGGTGTTGGTGTTGAGGTGCCCTGTAGCTGGCCTCCAAGTGCAAGGTTCTAACCTCCAAGTTCGAGGCCGCAAGAATGGATAACCCCAAACTGAGACAATAAATGAGCCTAGTGTTTCCTAGGCACTGCTTAACAATGGTCCCAGGTTGAAGCTCCAATGCTTTCCTCTTATAGCTTGTGCATGGGAGACAACGTGAAACCTTATGACCATCAAGTCGATCGCCCTGAATCCCGAAAAAAGTCCAGGTCGAAAGCCGGCTATCTCTCTTTCGATCTAAATGATGCAGGGCGCCTCTATTAATCGACATGACGAGCTTATTAGTAGCCTGTCTCGAGGGAGGAAAGGCAATTCGTGTCCTGTGCTTGATCGTATGCACATGGCTCTTCATCCGACGGGAGTGACACTTCTCACCCCCCACTGCAGAGGGAAGGCGCTTATCACGTATAGCCAAACGGATCCCTTGGTTCGGGATTAAGATCTCCCCCATTACCTTGGTGATATGTCGGACAAATTTGCTATGTAGAATTTCAGCTTTGCAGCAGTCCAACTGCGTTGCATTATAGTCGTGCGACATAATCTATGCATGGGGGACGACCTCACCACTTGCCCGCTCTTCCCTGGATCTTTCTTCCTGTATTTGACACCCATCCTCTACCATACACCCTTGACAACCGTCATCAGTTATACACACACCTACATTTGAGGGATTTTCTATTTTATTTTATTATTGTAATATATATAGATAATCGAATTATGCATCTTTTCATTTGTGTTAATTAGATATTTGAATACATAAAGAAGTTAATTTTATATCATAACAATTAGGTAATTTTATATCTTTTGCCATTATTTTAGGGAAGAAGAAGCTTTACAAAATATTAGTATCTTTAAATAATTTATTATTTTTATAAGCCTAAAAAAATAGAAGATGAAAAATGATTTTTGTTTTACATATATTTATAGTATATCTTAATTTTTAAAACTATAATTATAATGAAGATTTTGAATATGAATTGGGTTAAAATCTAGAACTATTTGGAACTTTGATTTTCTTAATTTGTTAATTCATTAAATTTATAAAAATATAAATAAACTTTTATCTAAACTTTTTAAATATCAAGTTAAAATATATAAAAAAATATTTATTTATTAAAAAATTAATTTAATATATTATTTTTATCTTAATAAATAATAAATAATAACACTCATCCGCGAGATGTAGAACAGTTGGTGGCGGGGTATAGTTAAGACGTCCCCTAAGCTGAAAGGTCGCCGGTTCTAATCTTGTCGGACTGGGTGCGGTCTAGGCTGGGTGCGATCCCGGGTGATTTTGACGGCTTAGATGCCCCTGGTTCGTGGTTACTTAGCCAATAGCAACCCTGCTAGTCAAAGGGGTTTCACCACTTTGCCAACAAAAAAAAAACACTCAACTTTATAATTAATATATATATAATTAATATATATATAATTAAATATTTATTTATTTAAGAATCAAACAATTCCATCACTCATTATCAATTTTTAAATAAAATCAGTGAGAAAAATCCATTATAAAGTTTCTATTCCTAAATACTTGCCTTGCCTAGAGGGTTCTAAATAAGAGGAATGATTTACAAGAGTATATACTTTAATATAGCATAAAATCCATTACATGCTGAATTATTTGGCTCATTTATACACTTTTGATTTGAAAAATCATCTACGTTCCTAATTTTAACCATCTCATCAAAATAACAAATAATTGATGGATTAAAAGTCCACACATTGATGATTTTTGTCTGTAAATTCCATAAATGTTGTATGTTTTTACCCATATATAATGACAAGTGTCCTCACAATTTTTGTATTGTATTGACCGATTGTTGTACCATTTTGTCAATTGTGGATTGAAAGATTAAGAAAACACCTTTAGTTAAAAATAATAATTAATATTTGACCATCACAAACTTTACTTTGAAAGATTATTTTTTAATAGATTATTTTTGACCATATACAAAAACTTAACACAAAATTTTGAAATCAATTTATAAAGCTTTTCAAAACATTTTTAATAAACATAAAATTATATTTAAATTGAAATAATTAAAAAAAAAATACAAATATTGAAAATAACTTATAAAAAAACATTCCAAAATATTTTTAAACAAATTCACTAAAATTTCACACATTTGATATTTTGCTAAAGAAAATAAAGCAACTATAAAACATAACCATCACTGTTAAAAAAAATAGAACGTATAAAGGTTAATCACTGTCAAATCTGTTAACAAATTTTAACAAAACACTTCAGGTGGTATAAAAAAAATAGAACGTATAAAGGTTAATCACTGTCAAATCTGTTAACAAATTTTAACAAAACACTTCAGGTGGTATATATCAGCTCAATATAGGTTATTAGGCTATTCATGTTGTAGAAGAAATCGAATATGTTGAGTGGTGGAACCGGGACATTTGGATAATCAATACCCCCCTGAAGAGCAAACTATTCATGTGGCTCACTTTAGTAGATAAAGTCCCAACTTGGGACAATCTCATTAAAAAAATTGGGGATGGACCTAGGAAGTGCACATTATATTTCTCTTACGATGAAAACATCCATCACATGTTCATCCAGTGTACCTAATTTTCATAAATGTGGAAATGTGTCAGTTAGGTTACAGATATGAATTTTATATGGGACCGTGAACATATTATTGAAGTGTTTCATAATTGGATAAACAACTTTGCATATGACTCCTACATATCCCTCCCTATCATTATGATGTGGGTAACATGGCTTGCTTGTAATTTGAAGACTTTCCAGTATACATTTACCCCCCCACAGGCATATGTAGCTAAGAGCTTGGTCATCTTGGAACATTTCTTCGAGGGGAAACAACCCTTATCTATTTGGATTATAACTTAGGAGATCATAAACCACACCAATCCATGGTGTTACTTTGATGGTGCGACGTAGGGATATCCTAGCATGGGAGGCACTAAGGGAGTGATTTACATCAATGATAACCATTAGTATAAAATATATGTTGGGCTAGGTCACGCAACAAATAATCTGGCTGAAATATCTACAGTAAAAATGGTTCTGAGAAATGTCATTTCAAAGGATATAAAAACTCTGCAATTTTGTGGAGATTATCTCCTCGTCATTGATTTGTTCAACCATAAAGGATCCCCAATAACATCTACTTGAGGCCTCTCTTTGATGCCATTCACATGATGCTAGACTAATTAGAAGAATACTCTTTCAACCATATCTATACAGAGAGTAATGGACATGCAGACTCATTATTGAAGTTGGGACTACAATTGATTGCAAGATCATGGAAACTGTGGGAGGTCATCAATGATATTGTCAGGGAAATAGACATATGCCCAATTATTTTGTAAATTTATCCATGGAGACTAACTTTGTGGATTATGTGTCTGCTATCCTATATTTACCATAGTTCTCTATTTTCAAAACAATAATTGTATCTATAATAGTAGAGGATAAAATCCTTAAATGGATGACACAACTTGATGATTAAATATGCTCATAAAATAGTGGAATATGAATACTACTATATCAATGTTGGGGTGTTGCATAGAAGAGCTTTGTGTAAGGCATCTTATACCAGATTAACAATAACAGTTCAAAGTTTTTTAATAAAATTTAGAGTCGTAATCTTTTTTTCATCGGAAAAAACTTTATAGCATTAACCACTATAGTATTCTACCTTAAATTTGCTTTATAGTTAATAATCAAAATCAAGATAACAATGGTTTCAATTCTATATATTTACCACTATGGTATTCTAAACCTAGACTTATCTATAAATAATAACCAAAATCAAAATTCCCGGATGCGGGTGACTTATCCGCTGAACGACGACACGCTTTCCCTTGGGCTTGGCACCGGACTCGTGGCGACCAACATGACTAGGGCAGTGGAGGCATTCTCGAGAACAAGAGCACTGCGAACCTTCGTCGTCCTTCAAGTGTGGGAGCAAGCCTGTACGTCACCTCAACACCTGCGACGTGGGGTGGCGAAGATTTGGTTTCATCTTAGCCTTCAAGGCTCTGCATCGACATTCATTGCTCACAAGTACCATGGCAGTGAGAATGAATGTTTTGAGTGCCACGGAGATGTTTATGGACATAAGGTTTTGGATCTGCTCGGTTATGCGCATTCCTTGGCTCGTTGAGCGCCTAAAAACTTGCTGTGTGTCCGCCACCCTGGAGTGTATCCTAGTAGTCTTTAGTATTCCCCAACCCAATAATCTCTGGAAGGAGAGGCGTAATAGGGTTAGCATGTCGCGGCAGCGTGGAACACCAAGACATGCTTCCTCAGGCAAAGGCAAAGCTCAGCGAGGCTATAGCTTTCAGGTGGTAGCGGACTATGAACCCCACATATCTCACAGGGTTTGTGTCCTCATGGAAGCCTGGGAGGGCCGAGTTCTTAATAAGAAGTTGGCGACGAGTCAGGATGGCAGCCATATCAATCACTACTGGCTCATGAAGAATATGCTCTGCAACTTAATGGAGGATATGCTACGCAATTGGTATGATGCCAGAGACACGGTTTAGATCATGAAGACTAGGATCTCAGAGATTGACACTCAACTCACAACTATGGAGAGCTCATTTGCGTGGAAGGGCACCGCGGGAATCTCAAGCCACAACCGTCTGAATGGAGGAAGTCGTGATCAGGGTGGTGGAGGCAGTGGTAGCGCCACGGGAGGATTGGTTCTAACCACTCATGGAGGTAGCGACAGTGCAACTGGATGCACAATTACGCCTCCACCTTCTCCGTCCTTCCCCATCCTCTCAACGGTGGAGCCGTTATTCAAGTGATTGAGGGAGATGATCAGCCAACAAAATCAACAGCCTCAAATTCCTCTAGAAGTCACCACCAACTCACCCAGCCAATCGTAAGAAGCAAGATGGTCCTACCCCATTACTGAAGAAACTCCAGACATTCCACCTGCCTGATGTCCAAACCTTCTAGGTTTTTTGGTTCTGCATAAATTGTCAAGTGGTTTTTTCATGGACTTTGCATCTTGGTTTATTATCCTTGCTTGTGTCTATTTTCGGGCCTATGTCTGTCTTTGTTGGTTTACTATTGAATTATGTAACTATGTCTGTATCTTGGCCTCGGCCTTTACTTTCAAAATTGAACTGTATCGCTTCTGGCTCTCTTAGACGGCCTAGTTTTGAGAGGTCGGGGTGGTAGTTTTGAGAGGTCGGGGTGGTGGCTTCACCCCCTGAGACCTCCTCGGGCCAAGATGACATCTGTAATTTTTGCCTCTGTGTTATAATAGAATTAAGTAGCTTACAAAAAAAACCAAAATCAAAATAACCATAGTTTTAGTTGCTTTATAGGTTTTGTTCTTCATGGAATTTTTTACCTAGATTCTATTCCTTATAATGTATTGTCTTTATATGTAAATACACACTCCGTCCCGTCCCGATAAAATAAGAAAAAATAACCTAAATTCTGTTCCTTGTAATGTATTGTCTTTATATATAAATACACAATCCATCCTAATAAAATAAAATAAGAAAAAATAAAATTGTAATACCAAACTTTTATAAATACTATCCATGTAAAACAAAAAACTTTACAATTATCTTACATATTATTAGAGAAGCAAGTATATTAATTTTAATTTATATTTAATTATCTTTTATGAAATAATGTTAAAATGTTTATTTAAAAAAAATCATAATTTATATTTTATTAAAATTTCAACCATATCGTTAATTTAGCATTGGATGTCTTACACAAAATCTTATCAATACAAATCTAATATTAAGCATTGGAATACATATTCTTTATCTTTCTCATTCCTTTCTCTATAAATATGATTAATTGAAAAATCTTATGAACATACTAAAAATGTTATCGATAAAAATCTACAAATAAATGTTGCTTAGGGATCTAAAATATTTAGCTTGCATACAACTATACAATTAAATTGCATTTACAATTTTGTAACTTCTATGCTCTCTCTAAACTTCACAAAGACATAGAAGCGCGTATATTGATTTTAATTTATATTTTAGTACAAAAGACATAGAAGTGAGTATATTGATTTTAATTTATATTTTAGTTGTCCTTTTATTGCTAAGATATTTATGTTTTTTTTGGATTATATTATTTATGATTAGGTGAAAGGTATATTGTCCTTCTCAATGGTGCGAGGGCTTGGCATGATATGTTTAGCAAGAAAATTTTATTAAATGGGAGATACCTTGTTAAAGGAGAAACATTTTAGGTTTTTGTATGGTTGAGTGGAAATTTTTTAGTATTAAAATTTTAATAATATTAATGTATTTGAGAATTGGATGTTGTTTTAATTATTAGATTTGATTTTATTTTTTTTTGTGATTGTTTATTATATGTATATGTTGTTGTTAGTTTGGTTAATTTGTAAATGTTGTTGTTGTTATTAGGATATGAAGATGCAATGGGCATAATCGAAAATGCTTAGGATTATAATTGGTTGAGTTGGAAAAGACATACAATGTATTAAATTAAATTGATGTTGATAAACGAAAAAATAGGTATTTGTATTGTTGCATATGAATTTATTGAAGAAACCCCAAAGAATATATGTGTATCATTGATGTGTTATGTACAAGTAGAGTAGAGTGCTTTACGAGTAAGAGTGGATAAGGTATACAATTTAAACCTATGGATATTGCAATAAACTATCTTCACACTTAATGTGTTATTAGGTAGAAGGTAGGAAGTGAATCTCCTTTATTGTTCTTCATGTACAATTAGTTGTAGTTTGAAGTGTGTTTAGTTGCATTTTGAAGTATGTTTGTAAAAATCACTTAATGAAGTTATGGTCTAGGATATTTCTTTGAGATAATGAAAGACTTTAATGTAGCATGTAATCTTTTAGTATCCATGATCTTGTTTAGCAAAGTTGTTTAAACAAAAAAATTCGTGAATTACTTTTAGGAGATTGTAACTTTTTTTTTTTTAAATTTCAAAGAAACTTATAAATGTTGCAAATGATGTACATTTGAACACTTTTCTTGGAGTAAATCTCAAATAATATTATATCATTAATGCACATGCTCGTAGCAAGGTGAACCACCATTCCAAATGTAAATGACTATAGAGTCCATTTGTGCAAGTCTATGGGGGAATTTGAGTTATCTAGAGTGTTAGGAGCTAGAAATTGCATTCTCAAGCATGTGCTCACTACTACTAATGATCTCAGGTTTAAGTGCCTAGTATTTCTAATGTATAGCACATGAGCATATCTTGTAATGGTCATTTTCATGAAAAACAAAATCTTTTGAATATTTGTAAATCTAAAAATATAAATATTGAAAAGGAAGAAGGTTGTGTTTTCTACATTTTAATTTTTATTTAAAACCAATGTATACCCAATTATAAATATATCTTAACTATGAATACTAATAACTCGGGATATTTTAAAATCATACATTTCACAATAAAAAGGTATGTAGTGAATACAACATTTAAACATATTGGTAGCATAGTTATTTTAGTTGTAGTTTTCTAAGGATGGTTCTTAAAACTTATTAGTTTTTACTTTGAGTAACTTTATATTTGGTATAGAAATATTTTGAGTCACTCATATGAAATATGAATAGCTATAAAGATTTTGTTTCCTTGGAAAAAGATGCAGAATTTCTTTTCTTTTTTTAAATAAAAATCACATTGTACATTTATTAGTTGCCCTTGCAACCAATTTAATAATACTCTACAAAGTTAAAGTTGAAATACTATACTAAGTAACACCTGAAACTAAGAGTAAAAAAGACTAGAGGTTGAAAACCATTCTGTCCAAAAATTGTCTTCAACAATGATAATAGAAATAAAAACCCTGTTAAGTGTTGTAGTGCTTTGATTCATCTTCCCTTACCCATGGAAAGGACCTGGATCATGTTCTGTGAGTGTCTCATTCTCCATTTCCCATTGTTTCCATGTCTTGGGTGAATCTGAAGTCCATTCTTTAACAATTCATTTGCGAGATGGTTCCTCTCTCAAATCTGTGTTCATGTTTTACTTCCTCAATCTGATTGGTTAATCTAACAATATCTTCATAAATAGGCTTGAGATGGATATATATAGGTCACATTTTATGTCTTAACCAATAGATGACAATTTTGGAGTCCCCAAATATCTGAAGTTTATGAATTCCTTCCGCGAGATCCAACATCATAGTGGTCTTTAAAGCTAATAATTCAGCTCTATTATTCAATGAACTTTCCCCTGCTCCTGCAACAAATTTGATCCAATGTGAACCATTGACGTAAAGAATATCACATTCCTCCCTTGTGGATGGTGCCCTATGAGGCACCATCAAAATAGGACCAACAACCATTTATGTCTAAAACGTCCTCCACCGCACAATTTTATGAGACTAATCCTTTTGAGGGAAATGACAATATTGCAAATCCTTTTGAAGCATATACAACATGAGGGATAATAATTCCTTTGAAATGGATTTGTTCCTAGAAAGGCAAGTCCCCTAGATAAGGATTGTAGGGAGAGCCAAATGTTCCTTATTTTCCATATTATTGTTCCATGATTCTAGTGCATTTACTAGGGTATGTCCTTCCCATACGAACTGTATTCCACTAACTTGGGAAACAAAGTTCCACATCTCCTTGACATAAGAACACTGTATAAATATATGAGAAATATTTTCACCGCTGACCATATAAAGAGGACATCTCCCTAGTCCACTCCCAAAAGGTTTAATCATAACCTTGTTAGATAAAGCCAACTAGAGATCTTTTTTTTAGAGATCACTTATAGTTCCAGATTATTTTATACCACCAGAGTTGATCAAGTAAATATTCTTCTTCCTTAATGATCTTGTAGCCAATCCTAAGAGAGTAATGGTCTCTAGTGGAATTCCTGGACCAAGTAAGTTTTTCTTCTTTGTCCACTAATTTAATATGGTTTTTAAGGAGAGCCTTTGTGTATCTTTCCCAAAGAGTTGCTTCCCCTTTATCCACAAATCCCAAATCCCCAAATCTTGAGTCTTTATCCATACCTGCCTCATAAAAGTAGTGCTGGCAATATCACTTACTTGTTCCAAAAATAAGTAATTGTGTTTCCTCATTGACTCACCCATTCTTTGAGGAAGATTGTGTGCTCGAGTCACTTGAATAAATAGATAAAAAAATCTTAAAAAGATTTTATAAGTATAAGTTCGAAATATAAGAGTGTGAGGTAAATAGAGCATTTAAACATATTGGCAATGTAGTTTTTCTTAGTTGTAAAAGGAAGATTGTGTGCTCCATTAATTTAATGAATAGATAAAATGATTTTATAAGTATAAGCTTGAAATATAAGAGATTGTGATGAATGGAACATTTAAACATATTTATAATGTAGTTTTCTTAGTTGTAACTTTTTAGGAATGTTTTTTAAAACTTCTTAGTTTTTACTTAGATTATTTTGTATTTAATATAGATATATTTTAATTTCAACTATATAAAATACTTTTTAAACTTCTTAGTTTTTACTTAGGTTATTTTGTATTTAATATAGATATATTTTAATTTCAACTATATAAAATATCAATAAGTAAGTAAAGAAACTTTATAATCATAAATTCCAATAATAAAAGATCAATAAATAAAGAGGCTTTATAATCATAGATTCTAATAACGAAGA
Organism: Pseudotsuga menziesii; assembly: GCA_001517045.1. Taxonomy (NCBI): domain Eukaryota; kingdom Viridiplantae; phylum Streptophyta; class Pinopsida; order Pinales; family Pinaceae; genus Pseudotsuga; species Pseudotsuga menziesii. Next base: position 1,014,115 of record LPNX011092974.1, on the reverse strand, counting down.
TGACATTTGAACATATTGACAATCAACCTATGATAAGTTGTGTTTTTGACATTTTATTTTTTCATTTAAAACCAATGTATACCCAATTATAAATATAACTTAACTATGAATACTAATAACTCACAATATTCTCAAATCATACATTTCACAATAAAAAGGTATGTAATGAATATGGCATTTAAACATATTGGTAGCATAATTGTTTTAGTTGTAGTTTTCTAAGGATGGTTCTTAAAATTTCTTAGTTTTTACTTTGAGTAACTTTATATTTGGTATAGAAATATTTTGAGTCACTCATATGAAATATGAATAGCTATAAAGATTTTGTTTCCTTGGAAAAAGATGCGCAATTTATTTATTTTTAAATAAAAATCACATTGTATATTGCAACCAATTTGATTATACTCTACGAAATTAGAGTTGAAAGACTATGCTAAGTAACACCTAAAACTAAGGGTAAAACAAACTAGAGGTTGAACACCATTCTGTCCAAAAATTGTCTTCAACAATGATAATAAAAATAAAAACTATGATAAAAAACCCTATTAAGTGTTGTAGTGCTTTTATTCATCTTCCCTTACCCCTGGAAAGGACCAAGATCATGTTCTGTGAGTGTCTCATTCCCCATTTCCCATTGTTTCCATGTCAAGGGTGAATTTGAAGCCATTCTTTAATAATTCATTTGTGAGACGGTTCCTCTCTCAAATATGTGTTCATATTTTACTTCCTCAATCTGACTGGTTAGCCTAGCAATATATTCATAAATGGGCTTGAGATGGATATTTATAGGTCTCCTTTTATGTCTTAACTAGTAGATGACAATTTTGGAGTCCCCAAATATATGAAGTTTATGAATTCCTTTCGCGAGAGCCAACATCATAGTGGTCTTTAAAGCTAATAATTCAGCTTTATTATTCAATGAGCTTTCCCCTGATCCCACAACAAATTTGATCCAATGTGAATCATTAACGTAAAGAATGCCACGTGCCCCCCTTTAGGGGGTGTTCCCTACGAGGCACCATCAAAATAGGACCAGCAACAATTTATGTCTAAAACCTCCTCGACCATACTCCTAATTTCGGAGACTAATCATTTTGAGGGAAATAACAATATTGCAAATCCTTTTGAAGCATATACAACATGAGGGATAATAATTCCTTTAAATATGGATTTGTTCCTAGAAATGCAAGTCCCCTAGATAATGATTGTGGGGAGAGCCAAATGTTCCTTATTTGCCATATTATTGTTCCATGATTCTAGTGCATTTACTAGGGCATGTCCTACCCATACGAATTGTATTCCACTAACTTGGGAAACAAAGTTCCACATCTCCTTGATATAAGAACACTGTATAAATATATGAGAAATATTTTCACCACTGACCATATAAATAGGACATCTCCCTAGTCCACTCCCAAAATGTTTAATCATAACCTTGTTAGATAAATCCCACTAGAGATCATTTATTTTTAGAGAGCACTTATTGTTCCAGATTATTTTATACCACCAGAGTTGATCAAGTAAATATTCTTCTTCCTTAATGACTTTGTAGCCAATCCTAGGAGAGTAATGGCCTCTAGTGGCATTCTTGGACCAAATAAATTTGTCTTCTTTGTCTACTAATTTAATATGGTTGTTAAGGAAAGCCTTTTGTATCTTTCCCAAAGAGTTGCTTCCCCTTTATCCATACCTGCCTCATAAAAGTAGTGTTGGCAATATCACCCAAAAATAAGTAATTCATTAACTCCCCCATTCTTTGAGGAAGATTGTGTGCTTGAGTCACTTCAATGAATAGATAACACGATCTTAAAAAGATTTTATAAGTATAAGTTCGAAATACAAGAGTGCGAGGTAAATAGAGCATTTAAACATATTTACAATGTAGTTTTTCTTAGTTGTAAAAGGAAGATTGTGTGCTCCATTACTTTAATGGAATAGATAAACAGATTTTATTAAGTATAAGCTTGAAATATAAGAGATTATGATGAATAAAACATTTAAACATATTTATAATGTAGTTTTTCTTAGTTGTAGCGTTTTAGGAATTATTTTTGAAACTTTTTAATTTTTACTTAGATTATTTTGCATTTAATATAGATATATTTTAACTTAATTGTATAAAATATCAATAAATAAAGAGTCTTTATAATCATAAATTTCAATAATGAAAGATCAATAAATATAACCATAAATAATAAAAAGGCTTTATAATCCTAAATTCCAAGAATGAAGATGACATTTAAACATATTGACAATTAACCCTAATCCTAAATTCCAAGAATGAAGATGACATTTAAACATATTGACAATTAACCCATGATAAAACTCCGAAAACATAACAATATGCCATGAATAAATATTTAAACAAAGAGACAACTATTATGATATTTAGAAATGTTTATATTCTATTAAGGATGTTTTCATAGAACTATATACTTACGGTCAATTCCTATTTTATGCATATAAATTGTGACTCAAATATATGAAGTCAAATATTAAATGAGATTTTATAATTAAAGATTATTTTATGTGATGATTGGAACATTTGAGTATATTGGGAGCATAATTTTTTTGATTGAAGTATGTGATGATTGGAACATTTAAGTCTATTGGGAGTATAAGTTTTTTTTGATTGAAGTGATGTAAATAGAGTAGTTAAAAAAATTTGAAAATAAATTTGAGTGTTTTAAATATGTATAAAATGTATTTTTTTAAATAATAAATGTATTTAAGAAAAAACATTTGATAAATCAATCTTATATATATNATATAATGAATTTACTTATATATATGATCATGGTGGTGGTGGTGTTGGTGGTTAACGTTCTTGAGACTAAATTTTGGTCTATCGGGCCTAAAGAATTCATTAGGTCCGATAGACCAAATTTTGGTCTATCGGACCTAAAGAATTCATTAGGTTCGATAGACCAAATAGGTCATATTAATATAATTCATTAATGTTAAAATTTAAAATTATAATAATCATGTCAAGATTTTGCAATAAGTTAAAAAATCTAAATATTTGTGTGCTTAAACTAATGATTTAAAATTAAATAAATTTCTAATAATTTAATTGCGATTGTTTTCCTTTTTGTGATGAAGCTATAAAAAAACAAATTGGATTTAAAATCCACACCTAAAGTATATCCAAGTTTGGACGATTTCAAATAATAATATGGTGATGTTTGACGAATGCCTTCCTCGTTGTTAAGGATTGGTTGGCTTAGCAGATAGGTAATGGCAAGATAATCAATGTGGGTCAAGAGTATGTTATTGGAGGGGCGTCCTTCTGTAAACTTTTAGCTCCTCTTGTAATTGCACTCAGATACTTTGGAATTCAGTACTTACACCAGGTAAAGAAGCAAGTTTTAGACATTTTTTCTCATTTAATCTTCTGATATGGGGATGATCAGTTCCCTCCATAATGAATGGTATGGTTTCATCAAAGGGCTTGAGTTAAGTGGTATCTTTATTAATAAAGACGAGGATACTTTGGATTGGATATGGAATGCTTCTAGTGGATATGTTTCCACAAAGTTAGCATATGGGTCCCTTTGTATTTCTCTTACTCGGGAAAATTAAAAATGGTGGTATAATTGACTTTGGAAGTGGAATTGCCCACTAAAGATAAAAAAAATTTGCTAGTTAGCTTTAGAGAATAAGGTCCTTACATGGGATATATTTATTATGAAAAGGGGTGCCTGACCTAGTGTATGCTCATTATGTTTTCAGAATGTTGAATTTATTGATCATCTTCTTGTCTATTATGTTTTTACAAAGCTAGTTTGGAGGGAGGTGAGAACTATTCTGAGGATTATTGAAAATCGGGATTCTTTGTCTCTTCTAACTAGCTTTAGTTCATGGATTGTTGTTCTTCCTAGCTTCAAAGAGCCTTCTTGCTTTGTTTGTTGGTTTATTTGGAAGCATCGGAACAAGGTTTTCTTTGACAACAGGCCGATAAATGCTCATTTAGCGGTTTTCAATATTGTAGGGTCTTTCAAGGAGTGGAAAGACAATGCCAATCCAAAAAAAAGTAGATCCATTGTTGCACCTATTTTTCAATAAAACATCCCTATAGGATACTTTGATGGTGCTTCATAAGACAAACAAGAGAGAGGGGGTGTTGGAATGGTTTTAATATTGGAAGAAGGCCATCTCTTTAAAATGTGGATGGGATGTGGATGCTCATCAAATATTAAGGCGGGGTTGCTAACTTTATAGGGTCTACTTTATGTGGATCATATTAAAAATGTCACTCATTTGTAGGTGGTGGAGGATTCAAAAGTGATTATTGATTCATCTCATAAAAAAGGTAATCTTCAAGTTAGTCTTTTGGAGTGGTGGAAAAACAGGATTAGAATGCTTCACGATTCATTTTTAGAGCTCCACTTTCAACATATTTTCAAAAAACTCAATATGGAAGTTGAGCTTTTGTCCAAGAGGGCTTTGGATTGTTCAAAAGGCATTATTTTTATTGAAGAAATGATACATGGTAGAGTGTTTTCCCATATTTCCATGGCACCTTTTTGAACATTGTCACATGGTTCTAAAGGCTCTTAGTCATTTTTTTCTTGGTTAAGTAAATTGATACCTTTGGATTCTTATTCCTTTGTTTTGTCTTGTCAATTCAGGGATTCAATTTTTAGTTGTGCGCTTCTTGTACTAATGTTCCCACTGAAAGATTGTAAGTTATGCCCGGTTGTATATAAATGGGATCGAATCCTATGAGGCAAAACAAAATATGTGTTGTGGCACTCTTGTATTTTTTATATTTTGATTCCTTGAATTAGGTATAGTTTTTTACGTAGTGAAAAAAGTATATCCAAGTTTGTTATAAATCTATTAAAAAATGAACTCGATTCAAAATCCACACATGAAGTAGTGATGCACATGCTAAAATAAAACCTACCACATTAGATTTAGAAAAAAAAATCACCTTAAATAAAATAAATTTATACTTAATTATTTTATAATGTAAACAAAACAATCAACTGAGGATACAGTCCCAAGGATTAGTTTAGAAGATCAAATCGAGATCTGGAAAGATATGCATATTGTTATTTACTTTTGTTATATATATATATATCGATAACGGTTGCTTGTAATTATATCAAAAAAAGAGGATGTTGCCTAATCAGACGTCCTGGAATCACACTAATAGCTACATAGAGATATTATTGTAGAGTACTTTTTACAATGATCAAAATCATGGATTTCAATACATCTTGATATTGCAAGTCTACTACAAAAAGACCATTATTTCTTGTTGAGGTATATCTTACAAATTGCCTAACAACAAAATACATTTATAAGGCATTTTCAAAACTTCAAAAAAAGAACAACTTGGCCATTACAGGACTTTTCCCATACCTTCCTTGGGAACTTCCTGATGATATTTATTAGCTTTAAATCCCTTTCCATGGCCACGGAAATTTTGCATTTGGTCGTCCTATGGAGGACTGTCACTACTTTCTTTGTTACTAAGTTGCACTAGACTGCCAAACTCTATGAATTCATACAAAACACGGTTATGGATAATACTCTTTAGGGCTCTATTTTCTTCTTCACAAATAACAACGTTTACTGTTAATGCTTTGTTCTCTTCTTCACAAATCACTACTTTTCCTTTTGAGTGTTCTGTCTCTACGTCTACCATTACAATTTTTGCTTGAAGATTGGCCATTTGTACATATTGCATTCGAAACTAGTACTGAGAAATTGCAATATCCCTACTAATATATTCCTTTAAATTTTGTGGTTGCTTCTCCAACCCAATGATAATTCTAATTAAAAACTCCTAGTCATTTTCATTCCTTCCTTCCCCATCCCTGGGGTCCATATTTACTAAAGGATGTTTGTTTTGAATTCTAGAAATTGCAAATTGATTATATATATGAAATATAAATCCTAGGGGAAAAAATAGCCTAAAACTATGATTCAGATTTATGTTGATAAAATAGGTCTTATAAACCAAATATCTATCAACAATACTACTTCCATCTAGCATCCAGATTATAGTGTAACACACAAAATGTTGTATGAATGCCTTTCTTTTCTACATTCCAATGTTTAAACAATCACAAAATAACCACACTAAGTTTTTTAGGGTGACTGGTATTCCTTACCTAGTTTGAGCTCCTTACTTGATGAAGATAGTCATGTGTAGCTTGAAGTTCCTCCAGCTGATAGATATACCCATGAGTGTGCTCAAGGTTTGAGTGACCACCTCTACAAGACTCGAAGAATTCCTCACAAATATGTTAACCCATGTGCACCAGAGTGAATTTCCAACTCAAGAAACCTCCTTTTGCGTACAGAGAATGACAAACCCTGTTTCCAAAAAAAGCATAACAAAACATATAATAATTTTTTATTACATCATCAACCATAATTTAGTACCGACCATCTAAACCTGTTATCATCATTGCAGAACTTGGCAAAGTGTATCCTCTTCTCTCACACTCAATCATTTGCACCACATAAATTGCCCTCATTCTCAATAAATTCCCATAATTTATTTTCATAATTGCATTATGTTGCATGCTATTCATTTTCCATGTGGAGTACTTATCCCGAATATTAATTAACTTGATGACAATCCATGCATTTGTGTTTCGTGCCAAGGTTTTGAATGATTGTTGCACCGTAATAAAAGGTTAGGGGATGGAACAATAACCTACATCTTCACCACAAATTAAGAGATTACCTTGCCCAAGATTACACACCACATTTTCCTGCATATCTGCTTGGGAATTAAGTGCTCTAAGAACATGAAAAATTTTGACACCTAAAAAATCTGTTAGCAATTGCAAAATTCTCCACATTATGTTTCTTAGAGGTCCATCCCTTGGAGCCCGTTTTGCGACTAGATGCTAGACAATTATCATTGAATCTCCCACTATAGTTAATATCCTTATATTGATTTGTATGGCTTGAGATAAACCTTGCCATAAAGTCAAGGATTTTGCAATATTATTAGACATCTCTCCCAATCCCCATGAGAAGTAATGCTTATGCTTTCCTCTGGGGTCAAATATCACCCCCCTGCACCTGCCAACCTTGGATTATTTTTTGAAGCACCATCGAAAAACATATGTGATAGTTTTGCTTGTTTATCCATTCCACCAACTTTGATGGATTTATCCTTAGTAGCTAGTTTGTTTTGGCCTTTGCACATGATTTTGGCCTTGAAATTCTATGTCCAGATGTGTCTAAGAGGCTCTATATCCATAATCATTCTTTTGAATCCAATTTATCACTCCTTTGAGTGATCCTACAATGAACTTTCAAAGATTCATGCATCAACGCTTAAGCCTACCCTACTACTTGCCTTGCTGAATTCTTATGATTTTTTAAGATATATGTATTTCTAGTGAGGCAAATCTTACATATCAAGAAGTATGGAAACACTTTCCATACTCGCTTCAGCAAGGGTTTGTTAATGATTTTTTTATATGTTTAATGCCAAATAACAAAGTTTCTCTCCAATTTCTAGGAGGAGGTGGATTTATGCATTCTCCTTCAAAGCTTATTCTCCATACTTCAACAAAAAAGTTACATTTTAACAATAAATGGTGCACATTTTCTTCAAAATGCTTGCATAATGGGCATTGAGAAGGTTATTACATGCTTCTTTTATGGAGATTATCATAAGTTAGAATTTTATTATGGCATAGAACCCAAGTGAAAATATTTATTTTTGGAATTGCATCATTTCTCCATATTATGTTCCAAATTGTGTTGTTTGGAAAAACACTACTATCAATACTATGTTATAAATACCCTTACTTAACTATATAATTACACCATTTTGGTTCCCACAACCTTCTATCTTTGTAAGTGAGTTCAATAGGTGCTAATCCACTTAGAGCTCTTTTCAGAATTTGCCATTGTTGGTTTGTGTCTTCCTCAAACTTGAAGGTTCTCCAACCTTACCCATCTTCCCTTTTGATCCCAATCAGAGATATCTACTAAAAGTTGGATTTGATTTTCCTTCGTCCAAATCTATAGCTTATTCAACTCATTGTTATCTCTTAATTCCCTTCTCCCAAGAATTCCGTCATCCCAAATTCTTATACTATGCCCATTTCCTGGCAGCTAAGGGGATTGCTTTTTGACTATGTTAATTGAGGCTTTGCATAAACTCCATATTGTTGTACGCTTAACATTTTGAAAATATTGATCAAATATTCTACTACGGGCTAAGGTTGAATATTTTTTTATGAGATCTCTCTTCCACCAAGTTGAATCTCCTATAGCAATATTCGAAAGAATTTTGGCTCCTAAAGCTTTGATTAACATGCTAGTCTCACAGATTGCTAATTTTCCTTAGTTTCAAGGTGCCACCACTTGCTTCCAATTCTTCAAATGATATTTTTCCCATTAGCTTTACCACCCCGCCATAAAAATTTTATTTGAAGACAGCCAATCTACTTTGTAATTATTTTTTATTGGAGCTAATTGGACCAAATTCTTATAAATGGCAAGTGAAGATAACACCGTTTTGACTTAAACTACCCTACCTACTGGATTAATCCAATGTTTCTATCTACAATATATTAAGATTACATTTTAAAATTATTTGCAATTATGTAGAGGAAAGTTACTTTTAAAAATAATGATATCATTCAAAATATCATTATATATGTAAATTTAAGGGGAAATTGTAGTTTATAAAAAAATAAAGAATAAAATAAAATAAATATATTATAAAGAGGTCTTTAACTTTATTTTAAAACATCAAAGTATTTTGTGTTTAAGTTAGTTTAAAGAAAACTTAATATTCATGAAATAAGAATGAACTTTCATTATCTCCATAGTGAAAACATGGAGTTGGGTAGTCACTAGAATATTGGGGGATGAAACAATTTGTCATCTTTGTGATACTAAGAAGTTAGAGGATAAATAATACTTTTTCTTAAAATGTCTTACTTATTTCCACATTAAATTTTAATTTCAAAATATTTTTAAAATGATGAGAATTTATAACTTATTAACTCGCTAATATTATGTAAATTTAAGAAAGTAAATATCTCCAATTTTTTGGAACATAGATAAACTAAAATTAGTTTTATGAATAATTACAATCATCATTAAAAACATAATATAAAATAAATTATTTTTAGTCTTGTTAATCATGATTCTTTTTAAGTCATAATAAAAATATAAATTACTTAAAAACAAAAATTATTGAGAAAAACCAAATTGGTTGTTCACTTTATCATAACTTGAGATTCCTAAGCACTTACCTTGAAAGTTTTAAATATGAAGAACCATTTAAATATAAATATAAATACACATTTACAAAGTTATATAATTCAACAAAATATTAAACATAGAATTTAATTAATTATTTGGTGTAATAAAGAATTAAAGGGTAAATAAAATTGAGATGTTATATGCAAATAAATAACTAAAAGATAAAAAATGTATTTTTATAGTTTATTTTAACTAATACACAAAAAAAATACACATTGCTAAGTAAGAATGGATTCTCATCATTTACATAATAAAACATGGTGTTGGATAATTCCTAAAACATCGTGGGTTGAAATAATTTCTCATCTTTGTGACACTAAGAGGGTTGAAGATGAAAAACACTTTCTCTTAGAATGTCATGGATACCACATTAAATCTCAATTAAAAACATATGTTACAATATCAACCTTCCTAACCTTTTAACTCCTAATAACTATGGTTATTTATGAAGGCTTATCTTAAAGATTTTTTTAGCACATAAATAAAATCTTAAAGAAAACCAAGTGATTTTTTTTCTTAAGGTTTGGTAGACCAAAATTAGTCTCAGTGAATGTTCTTTTTCGTCATCGTCGTCCTCCTCCTCCTCATCACTACCGCCACCATTGTTATCATCATCATTGTTTCTATTGCCATTATTGTCATTGTCACCAATGGCGTCCTTGTATCATTGTCATCGTCATCATCATCATAATTGTCATCAATAAATAAGAAGATTCCATAATCAAAATTTTATATATAAGAGTATATGATGAATTGGACATTTAAACAAATTGGCCACATAGTTTTTATTATTATTGTTAGGACTCCTCATCATCATCAATAGCTAAAAAAGTTATAATCATAAATTTTAAACCTAAGAATATAACATGAATGAGACATTTAAACATGGGACACATACCCTCTTTCGTTGCAGCTTTCTAAAAATGGTTCTTAAAACTTTTTGGTTTTTACTAGATAGTTTTTAAAACTTTTCAATGTTTATTTGATGTTTATTCATATATATAACTTGAATAAACGATATAAAGTTAACCATGAAGAAGATTTTATAATTATAGTCTTTATGTGATATTATGTTAACAATTAAGGAGATTTTATAGTTAGCCTTCTATGTGATGTGATGTGTTTAGAGATAATAATTTGATTTATGGGAAATAAGTGTTTTTATATTAAAAACAATAATTTATGGATTTAAATCATAATTTTGATAAAATTATTTAGCGAAATTCAACTTTATAAAATATTTATTTTTTTATTTAAATATTTATATTTTATTATTATTATTTTTCTTAATTTCATTTTTGTTTTTTAATATATTTATAGCATTTTACTTAATTATTTTCATAATTATTAATTTTAGTATCACAAAAAAAAATTACCATCATAATTATAAACATAAATATATACTATTTTTTAAATAAAATAATTTAATCATTATTCATCATTTTTCAAAGATAATAAAAATGTAAATTCATAATCCACATGATAAAAATCCATCATTTATGATCATTTGAGATTCCTAAATTCTTGTTTGGAAGGTTATAAGTAAGAGGTATACTTTAAATTTTAAATACATAATTATAACATTAATTTAAATGGTTAAAGTGTTTGGATCAATATATACATTAATTGTTCTAATTTATTTCCTCAACAAAACTACATATAAATATGAAAATTGATAGTTTTAAAGTCCACAATTGACAACTTTTTTGGTAGAAAAATCCTACCAAAATAGACTTTTTTGGTAAAAAATCCTACCAAACTAGCTTTTAGCAGTACTAATTTGAAAGTGTAAACATTGATAGTTTAAAAGTCCACGCTTGTTTGCAAACTTCTTTCACATTAAAAAAGCTTTTGCTAATACTATGATGACTATAGTTTCAAATTTTGTACTGTATTTTCACAATGGGTTTATTTTACAATTTTGTGCATAGTTAATAGTTGATTGAAAGTTAAAATTACTTTTGACTAAAATAGCAATGGAGTTGTTGAAATTGTGATCATGGTAAGTCGCATTTATTTTGTTTATATTTATGGATTTGTTAGTACAAGATATGTAGTTGGTTGCTTACTTTTAATAATGTAAATAAAAATTTAGATAACTTGATTTACCACCTAAACTACCATTTCTTGTTATATTATCTTATGGTTTTGGAGATTTATTAGTATCTGGACACTGTGTACGTATGGAATCACTATTCTGCGGAAGACATATATATGTGTGCATGATGTTAATATTGTGAAATATTGCTGTATTTTAAAAACGTTGTCTGTAGCATGCAAATTTAATAGATGATGGGTATGTGGATACCAAGTTAAAGCTATTATAGTTGAATGGATGAATATGAAACCAGATGCATGGTACTCATGTTTGGAGACTAACCTACAGGTTGAAAGAGCTAAGCTATAGCTAGGTCCTAAGATATGGAAGTATGTCGAGGATATGAATTCCAAAGAATAAATGGTATGCAAGTGATGCATTATTGTTCTATATGAGTATTGGTTTATTATCATGATATGTGTGCAAGTGTTGGGTTTCGAGAAACTCAACTGCCCAAACTGGTTATTCGATGACGAAATCCCTAAGAACAACAATAGAAAAACAGTATGACTATGAAGGGTGTTGACCCTTCTTCCATAGGAGGGGTGGAGGCATTACCCACCGTTTATCCTCTGAAACGTAGAGTCATGGGAGGGTTATGCTACGACACGCTCCCCAAGGTGTGTGATGATAACTAGTGGGTGCCTGTTGGGGAAGCTTGGTTGATGTAATCGACACTTCAGCTTACGGGTTCTAACTGGAGTTAGGTCATGTAGTTGACGTTCCAAGATAGTCCAAAAGAGGAAGGATAGGATGAGGAAATTAGTTATGAATTGGAAGAAGAAGCAGGCAGTTAAGAATGATTGTGGGAGATGGTAAAACAACTTGATTGTTTGTATGTGTGTTAAAACTCTTCATTTACTCATGTGTGATAAACTTAGTATACCATGCGGGTGGTGTTGTGTTATTGTGATCTAATTGGTAATTATTGTTAGATAATGTGATTTCTCAATTGTTTCCTTTCATGCTTACTTGTGATGGATATGATCTATGCATTAGAGGCTCATCGTGTTATTATTAGTATGCGTTAGGCTATGTATGTATTAGTTACTTGTACATACCTTGTGCGCATATGCTAGTATTACTCAAATATAGATTCATTATTTAAACTACATGATTAATTGTATTATGATTGTTTGTATTGAGGTTATGGGTTAACTATACATTAATTTATGAATAAAAGTGTATTATATTTAATTTTCTTTTTGGCTTAATTAAATGCATTTAATTTTAATATTTATTGGGATTTAGATGGTAAGATATTAATTACAATGTTTGAGCAAGGTTGAAGTTATTCATTTTAAATTGATTAGATTGTTACTTAAATGCCAATCAAAAGTAAATGACTACATATGGTTGTAATTTCAAGATGAATATTTTATTCTTTTTATTGAAATAGTGCAATTGAAGTTATTCCAATTGATTTTGTTATTTAGTAAAAGTCAAAGGAATTAAAGGAATGCATATGGTTGTGCTTTAAAGTGATTATTTAATTGTTTTAAATTATTTTTAGAAATAGGTGCACTTAAAATTTAATTAAGTTAACTTGACATGTTATCCAACATGTACGTGAATGGATTGGAATGTGATTAATTAACATTATTTCTGGAGGCGGTGGTAAGTGCATAAAAGGGTGAAGAAGAGATGAATGAAGGGGGATTTTATTTTTTGGGTAAATTTTGGGAGAGGACAGAACTCTTGAAAACCATAAGAGGGAAAAATGGAAAGGAGGGGGAAGAGAAGTTGAAGCTGGGAGCCCATGAGGGAAATTAGAAAGAGATCCAAACTAGAGGGGTGGTTGGATCTCAAGAATCCGAACTAGAGGGTAGTTGGATCTCAAGGCCTTATTGAGAATGTTGGTGCATATGTGTTGGTTGTTTTTCTTAGGGATTTCGGGAACAAAGGGCCAAGGGATATGGGTTCCTTGGAGCTAGGGAGCCAGCGAGGATGTTCCTAGCTGGTTGGGTGGTAAATCTACTTGGTCAATTGAGTTTTCAACTTAAGAACTTGCATGGACAAAGCCGAGGTTGTAGGGGCAACTTGTATCCCACATGTATTTCTTTTATTTAAGTAATTTCAAGTTATTAATTGATGTATTTCCATTTAGTACCATGAATTATTATAAGTTACACATGTATATGTTGAATTTACTGGCATATATGCTATTGGAAGAACTAAAAATGGAAAGATAAGAACAAATTGAAAAAAAAATATAGGAAACTGTACCATATTATTGAGTTAACCCTATAGAGATAATTAAATTGAATAGAAGTAAATAACCTATGCTTTAACTTATTTTGAGATGAAACAAGTAAATGATTTGGGTATGAATTAATTAAGGACCCTAACAAGGCCACTACACTAATTATGAGCTCTCCCTTCAAAGTTGGGAAAGACATGGGTTCAATTCTCTCGATCCACTCAAGGTTAAGCTTTGTAATCAAGGCCAACAATTTACCTCATTTATCATCCATGAATCATGGGGAAGTACTCGAAGGTTTTTTCACAAGGTTATTCCCATGAAAAAAATTATTGTTATAATTATGTACTTGGGAAAAGCAACAATATATGATATGTCTCATTTAGAGGATAGGTTAGTCTTCACTTTGTGAAATTTTGTTTCCTTATTTCTCTTTGCCCAAGTCTTTGCACTTCAAATAACTTGTAGTTGTTATTCAAATTAAAATTCTCAAAATTAAGCAATAATATGGATTGCATCTCATGTTGACAATGGCATGTTGGGTTGTAGAAAGCTAGTTATTTATTTTTTCTCCCATCAAGATTCAAGTCTCTCCAAAGGCATGCTTGTGTAAGTGGTAGTTGTAATGAAAGCAGTTGGTTCAAGTGCAAGTCTTGGGTGACTAGTAAAATAAATAATCTCAATTAATCACTTATTCTTTTTTAACAATCATGAACACGGGTTTGTATTAAAATATGTTGTAGTCGAATCACATAATTGAATGGATTACAAAATGTGGGGTAGGTTAATAGGACATACTCCCTACTCTTCCAATACTATTAGCCTATAAACTTTAAAAACTTAGCAATTCATGATTCTACACAAGATAAACTTTAGAGCTGGATATGGAGGCTATGTGAAAGATTATTTAATGCTCATCATTTCAAGTCGTTTGTTGGGCACCAAGCTCCTGAAGATGAACCTAAAAGGCAGCTCAAAACGGTGGGCGTTAAATAATTCTTCATGTAGTCTCCATATCTAGCTCTAAAACTTAGCAATTATTGAAAGTATAGTAAGGCAAAAACCCATAAGAATATTGTCCAAAGAAATTGGCCTAATAAGCAAAAAAACAATACATCTAAATAAAAATAAGAAATTTCAATTATATCTAAAATGGGCATCCACCTCATAATCCACTTGGATCGACTTGTCTCTAAATCAAAAACCTTGTGGTAAACATAGTTGTCTGAGCAAGTGAATGTCCATCTTCACAAGTCAAGTGACAACACAACTAAAATTTTAAAAATAACACATTAAGCCTTTTCAAACCTATTTAAAAACAACACATAAAAATTTCATAAACATATAATTGATTTTTTTAATTTGAAATTAAAATAAACTCAATTATTTCAATAAAAAAAAAAATTATTATTATAAAATCAACTTAATCTAAATTCACTAAAATTTCAACGTTGGAAAAAGGCAATTATAATTATAAAGTCTAACTTATTCTAAATTCACAAAACTTTCAACCTTGAATATTTTGCTATAGTAATTAGAATTATAAAGTCAACTTAATCTAAATTCATTAAAATTTCAACCAAAAAAATATAAGCCAATTACAAGATATGTCAATCACTATCCAAAAAAAATGTCCAAAGGTTCATCATTGTCAAATCTCACTTACATAGTTAACAATCAAGATCAAAATAACTACAATTTAACTTTATGATATTAACCACTATGATAATCTATACCTAGGTTTGCTTTATAATTAATAATCAAGATAAAGATAATCATGGTTTTAACTTTTTTTATTTTATTTTTCACATGAGAAAAAAAGCTATATTTTAAATTATCAAAAAATATATATAACATATAGTTAAATCAAAGATTACATTGACAACACAACCCAAAAAAAATAAAAATAAATTAACCAACCAAGATCATTAAAGAACATAACCAAACCCAAAAACCCAAACAAAACAGATAGAAGAAAAAAGAAGACCATTCAAACCTACAAAACCAGTTAATCATGGTTTGAGCTTTACAGTAGCCATTTTACGATTAGATTATGTTATATGTATTCCATTGTCATTTTATGTTAATACATGCTCTATTGTTCATTGGTTGTCGCTTGGGTGGTTGGGAGGAATGAATGTTACCCTCCCCACGCAGGTTCAATTTTTATAAGTGACATGTATGCTCTTGTTAAGTCTCTATGCAATATATGAGTGAATGAATGAATGTAATCTTAATTTTCGTGTTGATATGACAGATAGATTAACCCTCTAACAAATGGTAAACCACCTCATAAACTTAAAAAACACACACACTCTATCGCAACAAAATAATTTTATAGAAGAAAAAAAGCTTTGCAACACTATACACTAAAAAAATTATACAATTATATTAATACAACTATATAATTAAATTACATTCACAACTTCATAGTCAAACTTCTACTCTTCATATACTTAACAAAACATAGAAGCACGCGTATTTATTTTCATATATATTTATTTGTCTCTTTATAAATACGAAATAATGAGTTATAATAATATATATGGTTTTAATATAATATATATAATGGGTTACCATAATAGAAGATATATTTATTTGTTTTTTTATGATTGTATGAAAGATATATGGTTTTTGTATAAAAGATACTAATATCTATTATTCAAACATGAATGGTATGGTCATTTTATATCATCAACACATTTATTATAAAAGAGTATTACATATGGATATACATGAGCATCATGTCATTTACAAGAATTGAACCTCGGTGGGGAGGGTAACAATCATTCCTCCCAACCATCCAAACTATACCCAATAAACTTATTGTTGCAGATTTATTGGTTAGTATATTTTAATTTATATTTTTTTTCTTCATAATTTTATATGGTATAAGGTTTTTACGAGGATTTGTTTTTCGCTTTAAGTAAAGTGGAGTGGAGACTAGTTGGTACCAGAATTGGTAATGTTTATGGATTTGGAGAATTACATGTCAGTTTTAATTTTTGGATTGGCTCTCTTTGGTAGGTATAATGATAATTTTTAGATTGGCTCTCTTTGGTAGGTATTGGCTCTCTTTGGTAGGTATAATGATAATTTTTGGATTGGCTCTCTTTGGTAGGTATAATGAGATTGTTTATAATATGTTCATGTTCCATTGTTAATTTGGTCATTAAGTAGATGTAGTATTGTATGAAGAAACATTATATTGATTTAATACTGAATGTGAGGATACAATTGATGTAATCGACAATGTTTAAGCTTATAATTAGTTGAAAGACACAATTAATAAAAAGAGAATATGTAGTACTTGCAATGTTTTATGTGAATTTATTGAAGAAACCCCTAAGAATGCAAATATATCACTAATGTGTTATGCATAGGCTTTTATGGTTAAGAGTGGATGTGGTATTTAAGTCAAATTTATAGATATTTCATAAAGTGAATTTGGTTTTTTTTTTTTTTTTAATGTATAAAGTGGTGGTTTGAAGTATGCTTGGTAAGTTTTTGGTAAAATGATAATGGTGGGTTGAAATATGTTTGTTAAGTGTTGAAAAAATGATTTGATGAAGTTATAGTTTATGATATTGTTTTGAGATAATGAAAGACTTTAATGTAGTTTGTAGTATTTATCGTTTCGTTTAATAAAGTTGTTTAAGCAAAAGTTTAGTGAATTATTAAGATATTGTTAGTTTTGTTTTAATTTTAAAAGAAATTATTGAATGTTGCAAATTGATGCCTACTTAAGCATTGGAACACTTTCCTTGGAGCAAGTTCTCGATAATTTAAATAATTAATAAATGATTGCATGTTTGTTAGCCAAGTGAATCATCATTCTAAGTATCGTTAACTATCTAGTCCATTTGGGCAAGTGCATATTCTTTCTAGTGTAAATCTTGTAGACATATCTTGTAGTGGCCATTTTCAAGGAAAAAAATATTTATAGTGTTTTTAAATCTAAATATTTAATTTTTGTTTTACTAGGGAATTGACAACTGGGGACTAGGTTGGTATTCGCGTGACATGGGGTCCATGGATCTAATCCTGCTACCACTATACCCTAGGTTCCCCACAATCATCCACAAGCAATGAACACGGGTAAGTCCGAGTGTGATTTGAACTTGTGACCTTTATTTACAACACGTGACTTCATATCAAGCAAATCGCCCATGAGCCGCACCCATGTGAGATACTAAAAAAGTGTAAGTACCCACAAGGGATTTGAACTCGCGACTTTCCATTTACAACTTCTCATCTCAATTACTCTAACCTCCATGAGCCTAAATATTTTAAATATTTAAAAAAAGAGAAGAGTTGCATTTTTCATATTTTAGTTTATATATATTTATTGTAAATAAGTACCCATAAGAGATTTGAACTTGAAACTTTTCATCTCAATTACTCATTATGAATTACTTTAATTTTCATAAATTATTTTTTAATTCTATTTAATACATATTTAAATATTTATTTATTTATTTATTTTTAACAAAAACGGTTATAATATATTAAGAAATCTGCAAATAGTCCGCTGGTTCAGAAACCTATTACATCAATCTTCCCGACTACTTCTTCCTCCTACGAATAAGAAGAGCTAAGGAGGGATATCTACACTAGCAACCGAATTAACAATGAGATCATGGAGACCAGCTGCTATAGAATTATTGGCTGCCTGGTCCGCCAATACATTTAGGCCCCTTAGGATGTGATAAAATTTTATTTTCTTGAATTTTTTTACTTTGGATCTAATTCTGTTAATCATCCTCGCTATTCTTTCATTCTTGTCCCTTCTACCCCCGTTCAACGCCTGTATAATAACCCTGGAGTCCCCAAAGACCAAGACCTCCTCCACACCTTTTCCCTGCAGCTGCTTGAGACCTTGCCAGAGCCCGTACGCCTCAGCCATATTGTTCGAGTCATTACCAATGTTCCAGCTGAAGTCAATCTCGACCTTCCCGTCCGGATCAATTATGACTCCTCCACCCCTTGCTTTCCCCGGGTTCCCTTTGGAAGCCCCATCAAAGAATAATTTAAATGTCTTCTTCTCTTTGAGCCACCTCTCAAAGTGTTCACATTCCATCCTAATGTCCCATTCTTCCAGCTTTAATGGAGCTGCTTCATTTTCCTCCATGATTTTAAGACTTTTCATCCAATTTCCCTCATTCTCAGTCAGGATTTCTTTATTAGTTGAAGGTTTAGAAATACTGATTATCTCTCCTAGCTGGACATTTACCTTTTTTGCTATCTTCCAAGCTGGCTGGGCTTTCTCTTGAAAGATTCTTTGGTTTCTCTCATTCCATATGCCCCAGCAGATTAGCTTGGGTAGCTTCAGCCAACAGTCTTTAATTTCATTATTTTTTTTGCAGGTCACCATTGTACAGCTTGTCCCAACTTATGAACCAGTCCTGAATTGTGTTTGGCAAGCGTACTCCCTCTCCCAGCGGCTTCATCACTTCCTCCCAGACCGAAATTGTATAGGGACACTTTAAGAACAGGTGGCTGATATTTTCTTCATCTTCAGTGCATAGAGGACATCTAAATGGGCCGAGAATTCCTCTTTTCTGCAGATTCTTACCAGTGAGAATTCGCTCATGCGTAAGAGTCCAAGCAAATAAATCGATTTTAGGAAGAGTGCTGCAATTCCAGAGGTTCGACCATATCCTTGGGTTGTCCGGCACGTTATAGTTTGCAGCGAATAATTGATATCCTTCATCCGTTGTATAGACTCCAGTTTTCTTCCCCCAGCCTCTTCGATCCCTCTTTACCTTTGATTCCGGTGCCAGCCCAGCGAGGTGAGTGGAGAGAATTTTAAGCTCTGCGTTAAGTTCAGGAGAGCAGACCGGCATGTTCCAGCCGGCCCATCTATTTGGCCAGTCTGTCTCCCACTTGGAAAAATCCCATAACGTGTTCATTCCCTGCTCAGTCAATCTCTCTTGCAGGCGTGGAATATGGGGCGGTTCTTTATCTAGTATTCTGTCTTGCCATATATTAATTGACTTCCCGTTGCCAGGAACCCAATACAGTTCTTCTTTGAACGTGGGGAGAGCTTTGAAGCAGACGTTGTAGATAGAAGATCCTTTCTGGTTCATGTGCTCTCCATCAAGGCACATGAGCCTCCTTCCTCTGAAGTATTTGGCCTTCAACACCTGACTGCACCAGGAAGGCTTGGGGGCGATCAAATTCCAAAGCAGCTTGGCCCCCATAGCCAAGTTTTGACTTCTGATATCTTTGATGTTAAGTCCACCCTCTGACCTGGGCAATTTAATTATTCTCCAGCTGACCAGAGCAAATTTTTTACCACCCCCAGCATTGCCTTTCTGCCAGAGAAAGGATCTGATCAGCCCATCTATCTGAGAGATTACTTTGACCGGAGCTAGGAGAAGGGTACTCTGGTAGAGAAGGAAGCTGTTCAAGACTGACTTTATTAAGACCACCTTCCCGGCCAAGTTTAACCAGATAGACCCCCAGCCCTGGATTTTCCTTTTAATTTTCTCTATAATTGGAGTCCAGGCTGAGCTCTTGGATTTGGCTTTGAAGATGGGAATCCTTAGGTAGTTGAAGGATTCCCAGTCGACTACACCATCCATTCTGAGAGTTCTTGAGATATCAAGCATTTCTCTTGGGTTAATATTCCAGCCATATATCTTGCTTTTCCTAAAACTGATCTCACTTCCGGAGGCATGACAATAACGTTCCAGTTCAGATTTGAAACGGCAGGCTATGATTTGACTGGCTCCCCCCAGCAGTATAGTATCATCCACGAATTGCGCATGATTGATATCTTTTGTTCCTCTGGCCATCTTAATCCCGGGAAGATCCTGCTCAAGTCTGGTATTTTCCAGCTGAAAGCTGAGTACCGAAGCCTGAATGGCATAGAGCAGCGGGGATAACGGACAGCCTTGCCTCAGGCCTCTCGAGGCTTGGAAGAAAGGAGCTGCTCGGCCATTGACTAAGGGGGCGATCCACGGCTTACTGATACAGGCCTTGATCCAGGAGATAAACTTTGAGCTGAATCCAAATTTCTGCATAACCTTCAGGAGAAAGGGATGGCTGACTCTATCAAAGGCGTTGGCTAGGTCGATCTTAATCACCATTCCTTGATCGCCATTCTTCAGACTGGAGTGAATGGCCTCTTGAGTTAATATGATATTTTCCCAGATCTTCCTGCCTTTGACAAACCCGCCTTGATTCTCCGGGATGATTCTCGGCAAAATATGCTTCAATCTGCTGGCTATTATCTTCGTTATAACTTTGTAACCAATGTTGCATAAAGAAATTGGCCTGAACCTATCAAAGGTCTTGGCCTCCTTTTCTTTCGGAATGAGTGCCAGAAAGGCAGAGTTTGTGCTGCCCCCGACTTTGCTGCGCCTTTAAGAGTTGCTGATCATTTTGAACAGATCACTTTTTATAATATCCCAGCATTGCTTGATGAAGGTAGCATTAAAGCCATCAGGCCCTGGAGATCTGTCATCCTCCATACCTTCGA
Source organism: Pseudotsuga menziesii (assembly GCA_001517045.1). NCBI lineage: Eukaryota > Viridiplantae > Streptophyta > Pinopsida > Pinales > Pinaceae > Pseudotsuga > Pseudotsuga menziesii. Next base: position 993,073 of record LPNX011092974.1, on the reverse strand, counting down.
TGGCCTTCTTGATTTCCTCCATCGTTACCTTCTGGTTTAGTTCGTCATTCTGGTTGTTATTAATAGCGTGGGGAATCAAATTGAAGAGATCGCTGTCCTCCTCAGTGGGCTTATCTTTAAACAAATTGCTGAAGTGTCTCGAGGCTTCAGCCTTAACGTCATCAAAATTAGTGAGGAGAATTCCCTGAGCTTGGATTTCTTGCACATAATTTAGATTTTCCCTTGCTTTTGCCTGTTTGTGGAAAATTTTTGTGTTCTTATCAGCTTCTTTCAACCATTTGCATTTGGATTTAATTTTCCACCAGTCAGCTTCGAGTCTACAGGCCGCGTGAAGGTTTGACTGCAGCTTAGCTTCAGTTTCAATGTCATTTTGAGTCACGTGGCTTTCCCCCATACTTGTTTGGTGTTTCTCCAGCGCATTGGCAGCGTGGGATTTTTGAAGTGAGGGAGATGGAATCGATTTTTCCCAAGACTTAAGTTCTTTTTGGTCCTTCTGAGTTTTTCCTCCCAAATGAAGGAGGGCGAGCCAGTGACCGGGAGGGACCAAGTATCCGCAACAATCTTATGAAATTCCGGTTGTCTGGCCCACAGCGAGTTGAACCTGAACGGTATGGGTCCTAAGTTCCTATTGATAGCCATTTCCAACAGAATGGGTTTGTGGTCCGATCCTCCAAATGGAAGGATTTTGGATGTTAAATTCAGTCTGAGCAAAAGGAAAGAGTCTTGGACCAGAAACCGGTCGAGTCTGGCAGCAATATGCCCATGCCCGATTCTTTTATTGTTCCAGGTATACTTTCCTGAGAGAGGTTTTACATCCATGAGATCCCAATCCAGAATGATCTCATCAACAGTTTCTCGAATGGGATCCCTGACCAAGGATCCCCCTCTTTTTTCCTCTTGGCTGAGGGTGACATTGAGGTCCCCAGCAAGGATTACATTTCCTTGGAGATTGCTCTTTTCCTCTCGAATAAGCCTCCAGCAAACCTTTTTTTCAGCATAGGAATTAGGTGCATAGATATTGAAAATTCTTACCAGGGTGTTCGTGTCCTTTTGCCTCAGCAAGGTGAGGATCCAACAAGAGCTGTACTTGATGTCAACAGCCTCGAATTTCTTTTCGTCCCACAGCGTCCCAATGCCTCCGAATGCGCCTCTAGAGCTAATTTCCGCTTTGCCTCTTTTTTTCCAAAATTTTGTAGTTACTTGGAGGAATGCTTCTTCCTCCATCTTGGTCTCCTGGATCAAAAGGATGTCCGGCTGATGTAGTGAAACAAGATCTGTCATTGCTTCTTCCTTGCGTGTGCTACCGAAACCTCTACAGTTCCAGGAGAGGACCTTCATTACTTACTTTTAGTGTTTGACGGCATCCCTTTCTGGGCATGCCGCTGCTGGCGAGTATTTCTAGTGTTTTTCAGCAACTTTTCCAGGGTTGGCTGGGAGCCTTGGAGCTTATCCTTGTAGGTAGCTTTCTCCCTTACTTCTCTCTTAGATTTCCTTCCTTTGGTTTTCAATTGCCTTGGAGTGGTCATTTCTATTTCCCCCTCCTCCTCTTCTTCTTCTTCCGATTCAGAGTCTTCCTCTGATATTCCCTGATTTCTTCCTACTTGGATCTCTGTCATGCTATCCTCCTGGTCCTGCATTTGATGGGCTATTAGATCAGCTTCAGGTTCCTTCCCACGATCATTACTGGATTTCTCTTCCTCTACTACCGGGTCCTCCCTTTCTTCACTAGTTTCTTTGGTCTTGGAGGTTTTAGGGGTCTCTTCAAGGAGAATGATCTTAGGTTCTTTATTCCCTTCTTTGTTCCCTTCATCCGTCTTTGAGTCTAGGTGCTTTTTGGATTTGGATCTGTTTACCTTTTGCCAACCCTTCCCCTTGTCATGATGAATCTCGGGCTTTTTCGGGCAATTGCGGATGAAGTGCCCATATTCATGGCAGCCCAGGCACTTGAAGGGGAGCTGTTCGTAGTCGAGCCTTTGGTAATGAGTCCAGTTCCCCACAGTTAGTTTAATAGCTTCTGGAAGATCGGCTTCTAGATCCACCTCCACGCAGATCCGGGCGCAAGCGTAGTGATCCTTTGGGCTGGCCATATCAATATACTTCCCTAGTACTGTCCCGATCGCGTGGAGAGATTTGGAGTTCCAGCAATGCATGGGAAGATTAGGAAGTCTGACCCAGACTGGCACGGCCCTGGGGATGTCAGCCTCGGGGTCGAAATCCGGGGTCCACCCATTGAGGTAGAGACCTTGTGGACCCATGAAGTAGGGCCCATTCCTGAATATTAGTTCCTTGTCTTCTTTGGATTCAAAGTCAAAGAGGAAAAATCCCCTTCCGACTAAGTAGGCTGCAACGTTTTGGGAGATAAGAGGTCTCCAGTTTCTTTGGACCCAGCTATCAGTTGTCTTTGGCGAAGGCCAGAGCCCCGTGAATTTCCCGACCAGGGCTCGGTCTGCCAGGGATAGAGCAACCCTCATAGTTTCTTCAGGTGGCAGGGCTACTTCTGGCACATCCTCTATTCTCTTAACAAACTTCGGTGGGTTTCTAGCGCCAGATCTCCTGTTCTGAGGCCGGATTAGATTATCAAAGGCCTCGGATCTCGGATCCGAAGGCACACCTCCCATCCCAGGCATCAGGAAGGCCCTCAAGTCATTGGAAGGCACTCAGCTATGAGGACCCCGAAGACAGCCCTCTGGGCCCTACGAAACTCACCCCCAGAAGACAGACAAGCTCTCATCCAGCTCCTCGATCCCTGCAAGAAAGATTCATTCCAGGCTCCAGATCGGCCTCAGCAAAGGGGGGTCCAGCTCAGCGATCTATCGATCAGTATGGAAACGCCTCCAGGCGTGCAGGCCGAACAGGTCTAGCATGCAGCGAGCGTCCCCAGCATGCAGCCAAAAATCAATATTGTATGGAAAGCCTCTTTTCCATATTTAAATATTAATATATCTTAACTAAAACTATAAAATATTAGTAATAAAAAATTATTATAACCATAGATCTTACCATTGTAATAAATAAGATATTAAAGATTTGATTTATAATCATAGATCTTACGATGGTAATAAATAAGATATTAAAGATATTGGTACCATAGGTTTTTTTGTTGCAAGATTCTATGATGGTTTTTTCAAAACCTTTTAGTTTTTAAAATAGTTTTTAAACTTTTTAATTTTGTTGGAGTTAATTTCCATTGGATATATATATTTTGATTTAATTATATGAAATATAAATAAATAAATAAGAATAGATTTTTTTAGTTATGACATTTTGGGGATTAGTTTAGAATTTTCCAGTTTTTGGAGATGATGACTCTTAGAATTTTTTAATTGTGGCTTAGATTATTTATATATGGTATATCTTGATTCAATTATATGAAGTAATAATAGTTAATGAAGTTTTATAATCATAAATTCTAAATATAAAAATATAATGATGAATTAGACATTTAAACATAAATGGGTAATATAGTTTTTTTGGTGGTATCTTTTTAATGATGGTTTTAAGAATTTCTCAATTTTAAGAGTGTGTGATGGGACATATTTGGTCTTTAAACTGTCTACTTAAGGAAAAGCTCTTTGTGTGGTTATCATTGGCTGGTAAGGTGCTTGTTTGAGGCTATCTCTTGAAACTTTACATTACAGGCCTGGGTAGATGTCCATTATGTTGCATGGAAGGTGAATTTCTCTCACACATTTTCATAAGATGCTCATATATGGCTCAAATGTGGCATTATGTCTTCGATATCACTCATATTCCTTTTCGTTGGGAAGGGACTAACCTTAGTGATGCTTTCCAGTGCTTGATGAATAATTCCACCTTTCGGATTTACAAAACATTTCCCGCTCTTCTAATCTGGGGTGCGTGGTTGGCTCAGAACAAAGGCATCTTTCATGAGACTTTAATCCTTCATATTGCTTAGGCTGCAAATAGTTTAGCAATATTGGAGTATTTTATTGTGCCATAATAGATTGATAAAAATTATGCATGGTGTTACTTTTATGGTGTTGCAACTCGAAATCCAAGTATGGGTGGCTCGGGAGGTGTGTTATACTTTTCTAACATCAAATGGTTCAAATTTGCAGTTAACATTTGGCCAACCACTAACAATATGGTGGAGCTTTAAGCTATTCACCTGATCTTGAAGGTCACTATACATTTGAAGTTTAATCATTTATAGGTCTTTGGAGACTCCTTGCTTGTGATTGACTGGATAAACAACAAGATATAGTCAAGGAACATTTACTTCACTCCTATGATGGATGCGATTCAAAGATTACCGCCACTTATTAATGACATCTCATTCTAGCATATTTACAAGGAACATAATTCATTGTCTGATTTACTATCCAAACAGGTTTTGCATATGCATAAGAATACTTCTTGGCTTTGCGTTATCAACAAAGACTCTATTAAGGAATTGGATCCTGCACCACTTAATGCACCCATTCGCCCTCTAGCTAGGGCCATTTTGGAGTAAACATATTTTTTTATGAACTGTATGAGTGATAAAACTGTTTGTATAGGTAATCGTCTGCCTCGTATAGATATATACATAAAAGAGATAAAGTTAATATTAAGATGAGATCTGTTATGAAGAAGATTTTGTATATGGCTTTCATAACCAATGAACATTATGCTTCAAAATTTTATCGATTTGTTTTTCAAGAAAAATAAAGAGTGTAATGAATAAGACATTCAAACAAATTGATAGTGTAGTCTTTTGAGTTATAGTGTTTTAAATATGGTTTTGAGAATTTTTTTAGTTTTCACTCAAGATTGTTCTTAAAAATTTTCGCTTTTATTTTAAGTTCATTTATCTATGATATATCGGGACTTAATTATATAAAATATCATTGATTAAAGAAATTTACTAGTCATAAACTCTGAATATATAAGTATTATGATGAATTAACCATTTAAACATATAGTCAACATCATCTTTATTTTAATTTCATTCAAATGATTCTTAAAACTTCTCAATTTCATTGGAAATGATTCTTAAAACTTCTTAATTTGCTTGGCATTAATTCATATTTAATATAGATAATATCTTTACTCAACTATATGAAATATGAAGGCTATATACTCATAAAATCCATACCATATGAATAGGACATTTCTACACATTGACAACTACATAAACTCCACTATGAATGAAACATTTAAACACATTGACAACTATAGCATTATAAAACTCCAAAAGAATTTGTCATGAACATGACATTTAGACATATTGACAAGCAATAATTTCCACAACATTTAAATACGATATTTAAATACATTCAAGACTAGGCAATTATAAAATTCTAGAACATAAGGGTATGTTGTCAATAGGATATTTAGGCATATGGACAAATAACATGTTTCATGGTAGCTCTCTAGAACATAAGAGTATGTCGTGAATAGGACTTTTAGACATATTGACAGCTAATCTGTTTGGTTATTATAAAGCTTCATGACATAAGAGTATGTCAACTAGCCTTTTTGGTTGTAGCTTTTTAAAGATGGTATTTATATTTTTTTCCTTTTTATTAAGGATGGTGGGTAAAACTATGGCTAATTCGTGATTATATATATATATATATATATATTTTAACTCAATTATATGAAGTCAATAATAAAGAAGATTTTACAATAGGTATTGGTTCAACTTTTGAAGTTTTTTTGGATGGTTAGCAAAAATATTTTAATAGAAATTATATATATAAATGTGGTGCAAGGAAGATTTAGAGGTTAAGGTAACATTTTTTTTTTTTTAACAAAAGCGGTTATAGTATTAAGAAGAGCTCAGTAAGAAATACTGATCAAAGGTACATAATCCAACTAACATCCGAAACTCAGCTAGATTCAGACGAGAATCCTGTAGCTGATCTAGGGAGGTATATCAATGGATACAACAGAGTTTACATTTAACTCGTTAAGGCCAATGGATATGGACTTATTTGCTGCCGAATCCGCCAAAGCATTAAGATTTCTAAGAATGTGAAAAAAA
>LPNX011092974.1:956013-982073 GCA_001517045.1 Pseudotsuga menziesii | reverse complement strand
CCAAACTCAGCACATGGAGCCTGAGTGACCTGGGATCCACCGGCAGATCCAGCACAGCGTGGATCAGATCGATCAGCCTGCGATTTCAGATGCAAACCGATCTCCAAAAAGGAGGGGCCAGCCCCCAAAGCACCTACGACCTCAGCGATCAGAACTCCTGGAGAGATCAGGATGCAGCGATTGGATCAGCGTGATCTGGGTCTGCAAGTCTTCACGTGCATGCAGAGCTCCCGAGGTTAAGGTAACATTACCATATTATAAAGAGATCATTAACCCTAATCTTGAGGATCAAAATTATCTTTCTATCTTAACAAGCTCAAAGAAAAAAAACAATATTGTCAAGATTAGAACGAACTCTCATGAGCTTCATAGTGAAACTAGGCGTTGGACAACCCCTAAAACATTGTGGGTCGAAAGGATTTTCCATCTTTACAAGTCTATGAGCATTGAAGATGCAAATCACTCTCTTAGAATGCCCTACCTACACCTACACTAGATCTTAGTTCCATAATGTTTGCTCCAACACTAACCTCTCTAACTCCTCAAAACTATGGTGAGCTAGGGATCGGGGATAATTTTAAGGAACCATACTTATTTGAAAGTGTATAAATGTTGGCGAATCTTACCAATTCTTAAAACGTCAACTATAAAAGTTTTGGCGATATTTTTCTAAAAATATTTCAATTTTTAAGGATTTTATATCGTTTTTATAATAATTTGGCGGTTTTTAGGGTGAAGTTTTTTTAAGGAACCATACTTATTTAAAAGTGTATAAATGTTGGCAAAACCTACCAATTCTTAAAACGCCAACTATAAAAGATTTGACAATATTTTTTTTTTAAATATTTCAATTTCTAAGGATTTTATATCGTTTATATAATAATTTGGTGATTTTTAGGGTGAAATTTTTTTTACCTCGTCAAAATTCTGCAAAACAGGGCTTAAAAAACACAAATTGGTGAATCATGTTTTGGAGAAAAACATGGAAAAATAACCCATGGGCTAAATTTCGCCCCTAAAATTATCCTTGCTAGGGATGCTTATCTTAAGATTTTTGAGTATCAAATAATATTTTAAAACAAATCAAATAATTTTGGTCTTGTCGTTTCTTTTGAGGTTCGATAGACCAAATTTGGTTTTAATGGACGTTAAAAACCACCACCACCGTCATTATCCAAAAAAAACATTCTAAAGTTATTTCCTAACCATTTTTAATAAAAATAAAATCACATTTGAATTATTGGTCTCCCCCATTTGTAATCATAGTCAAGTTAATCTAAATTTATGAATTAAATTAAAAGGATTGATTTTACCACTTGAAAATCAAATTCAACTCAATATAAATTCACGAGAATTTCCAAGATTGAGTATTTTACATGAGAAAATAAGCCCATTGTAAGACATCACAATCATTTTCAAATAGTCAAGTCATAAAATTACGTGTCTCCATCATTGTACAATCCACTTAAATAAATAGATTTCACTTAAATAAAAAGCAATCAAGATACCGAATTTCTATTTTTTTTTCAATAAATACCGAATTTCTATTCTACGAACTACCTACTAACACCCTCACCTTTATATGGAAGGAAACACTCCAAAACTGAAAAACAAATTGAATTATATTCTCAACTTTTTAGTCAAACTTCTTTGTATATAAAATAAATTTGGGGGTGCAATCTCACATCACTCTCAGTCATAATTTTATTATTATTTATAATTGTTTCTATTTATAATTTGGGATAATGAGGGGTTTCTTTCTCTGATATATATAAAATCAAATTTATTGACATAATTGAACCGCATTGTTCACTTGACTTCTTGGTCTTACATCCAAAATAACTTTGAGGGCTAAACACTATATATAACCTCATTAACAAGGCATTTACATTCTTTTACATAGACAATTTCTTACTTTGCATACAACAAGTTTAGATATGAAACATACCACCATGCTCTTATAGGTAGCTCAAACAATCATTGATGAACCATCTCAAAAATTGGTACTCAAAAAGAAAAACTAAATAAAAAAACATGTTATCTAGGATATGGTCCTGGATCTAATTCATGTAGGCTGTCATTAGACATCTCCCAAACATGCGAGGCACCTTCACCCACCTGTAAGCCCCTTTTGGAGAGAGAGTTCACCTTTACATTTCTCTCCCTATAGATATGATGAAAATAGGAGTCTTGGAACACACCTACTAACCAAATAATCTCCTCACATAGAGGCTTGAGGATTTCTTTTAGGGGCTTTTCTCAACTTCGTCCAATTTATGACCAATTTTGAGTCCTGTGAAAGATCTGAACATGTTGGATTGCTTTGGATATGACTAATAGGAACAACAATTTCAAGACCATCAATTCTGTACTATTGCTAGTGGCTCTTCCAATACTCGTTGAAAACTGAAACCAATGACTATCAGACCAAAAAAAAATCCCTCCAGCTCCCCCCACTCCAGGCCTTCCCTATGATGCACCATCAAAGTAACACCAAGGAATAAACTTAATTGAGGAAAATGCTTAAGAATCGTCAATCTTTTGGCAGGATAGACATGTGGAGGGATAAAAGTCTCCTGAAATATCACTTTGTTGTGAGCCAACCATGAGCCCCAAATCAACAGAATTGGAAAGGCTTTGTAGGCAGAGAAAAAGGCCCTTTTGTAACCAGGTCTACAGAGCTTCATGTAGATCTTCACCTTGCCATATAAACCTAGTACCTGCAACTTTTGCAACATAAGACCACATCATAGAAAAGTATGCGCAATAAATAAATAAAATGTGTTATATTTTCACCAACTTCTTTGCACAAGGGACAATGACTAGGACCACATTCAAAATTTCAAATCAAAAGATCCCGAACATGAACTTTGTTTACAAGCATAATCCATAGAAACATTTTTAGTCTTTAACTGACACTAAAAATTCCAGATCACTCGAGACCACCAGGCAGGTTGTGGAAGATCCTCCTCCTTTATGATAACCTTGTACCCTGAATTGGGATGATAAGACCCTCCAACACTATTCATGTACCAAAGTAAATTGTCATCCCTATCATTGACTATCATGGAGGGCTCTAGTATATCCTTGCTATAAAATCTTCTCCTCGTCTTCAAACCCCATAAATTGAGCAAACAACAAAACCGGTCTCATAGGGGTGGAATTTTTAGAGTCCCAGATCTAATACAAGAAATTATAACCTTTATCTAGTAAGGAATTAACCATCCCCACAGGAAGCCCGAATGCATCCATGCACCCTATCCATGGGTATTAACCAATACTAACACTTCTCCCATTTATTAAATTGAGCACATAGATCTGTGGACAAACACACAACTCACAAGATAGATCACACAATTTACTTAGTTATTGAAGAATGAAACAGTGCAAAATGGGCTTGCAGGTGTGAATGCTTTTCATTAATCAAAGAGTAATTAGATAATAATTACAATGAAGCACAATGGCTAAATAGCAACAAGCAATTCGAATCCACATGAGGAAATTTGAATTGATTAGACTCTACTTGACTGTAGGTAACTAAGACCTTGTCTAAATCATTATCGGAGTACTCAGTAGTTAACTGACCTTGTCTAAATCATTATCAGAGTTCATCGGAGTTCTAAAACACAACTCAAGTGTCTAATTTAGTGTTGACTAAGGCTAACTGACTGTGGTAGGTGAGAAATGCACCCCTCCTGCATGCAACCATGCAAACCTAGCGCTAACTAAATGTAAAGGACTAGAACTGAATGTAACTGACTCCTAACTGGGCTTGACTAGTCACCAACTCAACTCAATTGACCTTGGTTGGTATCAGCACTCCTAGTGGCTCCTAAATTGTAGGGATTGGTCTAGAAGGCTCCTAAACTGATGCATGCAAGTGCAATCAGTGGTAGTGGGCCTCAATTAGTGTTCCCCACACTTTAGTAACTGAAACATGTGGCCCAATTAAGCCAAGTGGACCCAATGGTTCTAGTGACTAAAAATAGACTGGATGGACTCCTGATTTAGACATGACTCCTAATTTAGACATATGACCAAATTGGACAAGGGAGGATTCATAATCCTAACACCCCCCCTGAATGCTAACTTGGACAATCTGTGGGCCCTGGTAACTAAGACCATAGGTCACCCATTACATCAAGTAAAATAAAGTAACTGCTCAATACAAGGACCTGGGGAAAAAACCACACGGGAAAAAATCCCCCCCTCTATCTAAGCAGGTAGAATCAGGTCTCAAGTTTGAAAAACTTGAAAATATGTTGCTACAATCTTTATCTCTGTGAGGTAGCGAAGCAGCATGCATGGTGTGCTGTGCACAGGTATTATGGGGCCTGGCATGTAGAATTCTCCTTGTTCTCCAAAAATGATGATGGAAGGAAGGAGGAATGTAACCTTTGTCTCTTGCTGGATGAAGAGGTGTATGATCATATCCATTCTTTTGAATATAGTGAGACTGAGCCCTTGCCATATAGCATCTTACAAGGAGTCTATTGCATATCTCTGAAGGAGGTAATATTGCATGGCATAGCACAAGGGTCTTTCCTTTTTGAGTGTCAGGTGGGTTTCCAGTCATCTTCCTAGCTTCTAGTTTGGAAGTAGGGACTCAATCTAGATCTGAATCACCCTGAATCTCAATCTCATAAACTGATAAAGATGGATCTGCAATATTAATAGAAGTTGCAAAAGAAGTAGATGCAATGATTTTACCTTCCCTTGCAAGTGGCTGCTGAGAGTGCACTGGTTCTGAAGGAGGCATGAAATGTGAGAACTCATATACTTTTGAGGCATGATTTGCAACACCCTTTGCTATGATGTTCCCAGTAGAGATATTTGTGATCTCCACTGAGTCAGGACCAAAGATCACTCGGTTTGGAGATCCAATATGGGTCATCTGGTAGACGGATAACAGGTTTGAAGCTAGGGAGGGAACAAATAGCACATCTTTGAACCTTCCATGTTCAATCTTGACAGAGCCCTTCCCTTTTGTTTGGACCTTACTGTTATTGCCCATCTGAATACTAGGACCATCAAAGGACTAAAAAGAAGAAAATGATTCTCTGGATGCAACCATATGATTGGAAGCTCCAGAATCAATGAGGAAGACATGAGTTGATGAGCAACTAGACTTCAGTGCATGGCCTTTCCTTTTGTATTCTTCATCTTCTTCTTCAAGGTCATCCTTCCTTGCACTAGTAGGTGCAGAAATGTTATGTTTCTTCAAAAGAAGAGCCATTTCATCAATTGTCTTCTCATATAGGAGCTTTATGAATGAAAGCCCCTTCCACAGTAAGAGCAAAGGACCTCGCCTTTGCCATTCTTCTTTCTTCTCTTTGAACCTGAAGGCTCCTTTGACTGCTCTTTCTTCACAGGGGACTCATCTCTTTGCTTCCCTTTGTCATTCGCTACCTTATCTCCTCTTGCAACCATAGCTTGATCTTTGGGAGATCAAATGATCCCCATTTGGATCAATTTATCATTGTCAGAAGTGAGAGATTGGATGAAGGCATCAAGAGTGGGAATCTTCCAATTTGGAGTGGTGAGCCTTACTGTTTGGAAGGTTGATACAAAGACTGAGTAGTATGCATTGAGATTTGTGAGAATGGAAAGGATGAGTTGATCTTCATCCTTCTCCACTTTGCATTGCTTCAACTGATATATCAGGTTCTTGAACTTTTTGAAGAATTCATTCAGTGATTCGAATTTGGATGGATTAAGAGAGATCAAATCATTTTCTAGCTGATGGATCCTCATCTCATCATGCTTATCAAATAAGGAGGCAAGCTTGTCCCAAATCTCCTTGGGAGTCTTCAATCCTTGGATGTGGAATCGAAGATCTCAAGAGACTGAGGAGATTAAGTATCCATGAGCTTCATCAAGCCTGTTCAAGTACTTTTCTTTGTCATGTTTTAAAACTGGCACTGCCTCTGTTTCTTCTGTGAGTCTGAAGAGCTTCTTGGTGCGGAGCAGTACCCCAATGTGTTCCTTCCACTGGTGATAGTTGAAGGGAGTGAGAGGCTCTACTGAATGAGCCATTTTGGATGCAATAAGGAGGACTGAGTTGCCGTAGCGAATGCAGTGAGAAGAAAGGGCTGCTTGTAGCAAAGGCTGTGAGAAGAGCTGATAACCTGTCACACAATCAAACTTACAAAGTAAGGTCGACTACCTTCACATTTCAGTTTTTCATCACACCCATAATAATTGATCAAGCAAGCTTGATCAACAATTCCTTAACTTGGGGTATTAAGTGGTAAACCTTCTGCTTTTGGTGCTGAGTAGGAATGGAGCAAATTGCTAAAAAAAAATGATCTAGCTGGAGATCTGAGGAGGAGAAGTGCCTTGTCCGTCGAGGCTCTGATACCATATTAAATTGAGCACATAGATATGTGGACAAACACACAACTCACAAGATAGATCACACAATTTACTTAGTTATTGAAGAATGAAACAGTGCAAAAATGGCTTGCAGCTGTGAATGCTTTTCATTAATTAAAGAGTAATTAGATAATAATTACAATGTAATACAATGGCTAAATATCCACAAGCAATTCGAATACACATGAGGAAATTCGAATTGATTAGACTCTACTTGACTGTAGGTAACTAAAACCTTGTCTAAATCATTATCGAAGGACTTAGTAGTTAACTGACCTTGTCTAAATCATTATTAGAGTTCATTGGAGTTCTAAAACACAACTCAAGTGTCTAATTCAGTGTTGACTAAGGCTAACTGACTATGGTAGGTGAGAAATGCGCCCCTCCTGCATGCAACCATGCAAACCTAGCGCTAAATGAATGTAGAGGACTATAACTGAATGTAACTGACTCCTAACTGGGCTTGACTAGTCACCAACTCAACTCAACTGACCTTGGTTGGTATCGACACTCCCAGTGGCTCCTAAATTGTAGGGATTGGTCTAGAAGGCTCCTAAACTGATGCATGCAAGTGCAATCAATGGTAGTAGGCCTCAATTATTGTTCCCCACACTTTAGTAACTGAAACATGTGCCCCAATTAGGCCAAGTGGACCCAATGGTTCTAGTGACTAAAAATAGACTGGATGGACTCCCAATTTAAACATGACTCCTAATTTAGACATATGACCAAATTGGACAAGGGAGGATTAATAATCCTAACACCATTGCCAATCTCCTAAACAAGCCAATTCCTAATGGCCTCAAAAGCATGTAAAGTAGCATTCCACATAATTGATACATTTTTGATAGATTTGTTGTTTGATACATAGTTGAATTTGAAAATATATCTCATTTTGTTGTGCTTAATATATTATAAGGTATGTACAAGTGGTAGGTGTGAGGAGTTTATATACGATCCTAAAGGAAATAAATATATTATATATTTTGTGGAGAGTAAGTCACACAATTAATATTGAAGTAGATATTTTAGTTGTTATCTAAGGATTATTCGTCCTCAGAGAGAAGGGGTATCCCAAATCATGTGATATGAGACTCGTCAATTGTTATTAGAGCATTGTATCTACAATCCAAGTTGAAAAACTTATTGCTTTCATGCCTCACTTAGAGGGTGATTGTTTTATGTCACCAACAACTTCCTTCTATGAGATCCTAACGAAGAAAAATGGCGAGGTCAGCTGCAAGGCCAATGTTGGAGTTTTAATGGATGAAGGATTATTGAATAAATATTGGGGGTCTCCCTTCCCCACACCATTATTTTGAAATTAATGGAGCTTGGTGAAAAAGATTTAATGTTTCCCACACACATTTCTAAACGACATTCAATTAAACAAAATTTATTGTCACTATGGGAGCCTTCACATTCTATGTCTCTTTTGATCTTGAACTGACTCTTGAATGGTGTGATGGATACAAGGGTGGTTGTGTGTGGGACTTGTAGTAAGATAATTCTCTGGTTCTTTATAGATATCATTATTTATCTTATATTCACCCTCTTTCTTGGCCATAATATTTTTATAATGTTGAGGAAGTTTATGGTAGTGCTATGAACTAGGCATGGTATTATTAGTGGTGGTATTCAATGCTTCAATGTTTGTTTCTGTATGTATATGTGTTCCCTCCCATCATGTATATCATGGTAAATTGCCACCATCACCATAATTGTTATGTGCTTTGTAACCCGTGGAAGGCTCAATAAGTAATTAAATGACATTACCACAAGATTGTGGAGGTTACCTATAGTGCAATGGGTCCAAACACCCATTAGAATCAATGGAAGAACAAGCTAGAACATAAATTGAACTCTGAGAATAGAGTTAGGGTGATTATTCATTGGAAACTATTTCTTAACATTTTGTGTTAAAGGAGTCCAAGACATATTATCGAGCTTTTATGCAAGTCCCTCTTAGGCCACACTTGGAAATGGATTTGTAGTTGGGTCATTAAATTGATGCTTAGAATTATTTCCCATCCTAGTCTTCCTAAAGTTGTCAATACGTCTCCTATCCCCTCATATTTGGTGTTTATAGGGGATTCATTGATGGGGGGAGTTTTGTACTAGAGATATGGGGGTTAGGATGATAATTGGAAACTCCAATATAGGCACATAAAAAAATTCTAAAGTGGCCAACCCTAAGGATAAGCAAGATGAATAAATGCCAACTATGGGAGAAGCTATTAAAGGCAAAGTGGATTTCTTATAGAAGCGACCTCATGCTCAAAGAGAAGCAATTTCTTATACTCTACCATGTAACCTTTAACTTCCGGATACATGTCAGGCGATGGCTCTCCTATCGAAGACTTATTTGGGATGCCCTTCATTGCGCCAAGATCACAACAAATTCTGATGTTGAAGAGGAGAGACACAACAACAAACTCTTCTTGGCATGAGCATATAACATCCCTCGAAAAACAAATGGCCAACTTCTTGATCCTTTGGTGTGGTAAAGAAACCAACTTGTGCGAGCATTCAAGACTGAAGCGCACCTTAAACAATGTCACATGGGTCTGTACAGACTTCTTAATTTCGATGGGAGTGGGTTATGAAAATACAGGATGCCTTTAATGCGAATGATGGGTCTTTCCTTCCACCAGCCTGTCCAACTAGTTATCTCCTTGGATTGATCCATAACTTTGGTCGAAGCCTTATGAACATCATGATGGAAGAAGTAATCCTCTAATTCCTCCTTTAGATTATGACCAGACTTTGTTTATTAAAAAAAAATGGGGTCCATTTAGTGATCTTAATGGAATTATCGACCATTAGCTCGTCTTTAGGGAGTCTACTACCAATATTTGCAAGGCGATCTACTTCAACATTATTATGACGATTTATATGAAAGAAATGGAGGTTAGAAATATTTTGAACTTGAGCCAAGATTCTTCTTTGCACCCTTCCTATTCCTTCTTCCCTATTTTCCTGGAGCTTTCTTGCTTGCACGCCAAACTAACACCTTATGGTGCGATCCCCCCCTCTTTTTGCACACCAAACTAATACCTTATATGACTCCAATATTTACTTGTAGGTTTGCCTCCATATTTAGATTGTGGAGGATGTAGAAAAATGATATGGAGGCATAATATTCTCTCATTACTAGCACTCATTGATAAAGTCTACAGAGATTTACGTTTGAGGGATTTTTTTTAATGGTATAGTGCCCTTATTATGATAATTGAATCACCAATAACTGGGATTTTACAACCACATTTTCTTGTTAGGATAGATCATCCTTGGAACACAACTAGTGCTTATGCCTCATTATTGTCTAACAGTGCCTAGATGCCATGCATATTCCAATGCTTTGATTCCTTCGAGGTCATAGACAACCCCCCACACTTGCCACCCATCGCCACTCATGACTTCTTAGTAGAAAAAAAAAACTTGATCAGTGAATGATGCAAGCCCTCTCAAATTCATTAAATATGTTTTTATATTAAAAAAATGCATGCTTGTCACATTTTAATATGAAACACACACACACACACACACACACACTGAAAACTAATCTTACAACCTCACACGATTGAAATATTTGTCAATATAAATTCATGTAGGATTTTTATTTTAATGGAATCTTGAATTTTTAAAGAATAAGGTTAAACATTCTATTCCTTTACATTTTCTTGTTTTCCATCATCATAACACAAGTAGGGAATCTTTGTCAAAATTGCAATTTTGGATTGATAAAATTGTTGTTTTCAATGTAAAAATAGATTCAACACCCTTGAATGCCCCTAGTGCAATTTGATTATGCAAGGTTAGCATTTGATATATATACTTTCATGAATCCCAAATAATTTTTACCAAATTTCATATAAAATATAAATATTCCTTCCTAGCCAATTAAAATAAAACAAATTTATAACATATTTAAATTAAAATATTATTAAAATATAAACAAAATAATTAAATATGAATACTAATTTTTCCAAGTTCTAAATTAAATAAACTTAATCTAAATTCACTAAACTTTCTAAAATGCATGACTTTTTAAAATAAAATAAAATAAATGACTTTTAAGCAATTTCATTGTAATCGGTTTGGAACATAATTTAGTTGATGAAATATATGAAAATAAGAAATTTCATTAAATTTGACTTGAAGTTTTTTAAGTCTAGAACACTAGTGGTTCAAGGATGCAACTCAAAACATAGATTAAAATTTAAAGATTTATAATTTTCTCAAAGTGTAAAAACCTTATGAACCTTATTCATTCTTAAATTTGTAACCATAAAATGCTTTGCAATGTATTTAAAAAAAATTCAAATTTCTAAAGACTTTATATGTATTTTGGGCAATTTTTAAAGTTAAAAAAATTGATCCCATTGAATTTGGACGAATCAAATTTGAAAAAAGACATATCGGTGAACGTTTTTTTTAAAGGTCGAAAAATAGCCCATGAACTAATTTCACCCCTAAATTTTTCCTTGCTTGTAGCCCAGTGAAATAATAACTTTGGTGTCCCCCAGTACCCTAAAAGGATCTTTATATAGCAGTAAACACTCCATTGCAAAAACTAAAAAACAATTGAATTATATTCTCAATTTTCAAGCCAAACTTTGATGCAATCTCACATCATTCCTAGTCGTATACTTTTTTTTATTGCTTATATTTTTTTAATCTTCTACAAGATCAAGTATATCTCTCTATTAAAGCAAGTATAAAAAAGAAAATCAGTAGTGCTAAAAAAAAAACCTTCATGAGCTCGATAATGAAATAAGACATTGAAAAATTCCGAAGGTGTAGCAGGATTACAAAATTATTCATCTTTATGATATTAGAAAGGTTGATGATGAAATCACTTTCTCTTGTAATGTACTACATACACCCAAATTATATCTTAGTTTCAAAATATTTATAACATTTAAGACTTTCTTAATCTCTTAACTCATTAAAGTTATATAGATTTATAATAGCTTTTCTCAAATATTTTCTAACATATTAATAAAATTTTAACGAAATGTAAGCAATTTCTTATTATTTTTTCTTTAGGTTCAATAAACCAAAGTTGGTTTGACTGAACCTCAACCATCGCACACACACACAGACACATATTCACCCATAAGTCAGAGTGAGATATTTTTCATGATTCACAACATGAAAAACAATTAGGTCCAAAGAATAAGACATATCACAAGTGAGATTTGAACCTAGGTGAGAAGACAACATTTCTTTTCCCAAACTATGTAAGCCAGACCCAATAAAAAATATATCTATATCTATTTCTATACATAAATATAATTTAATAACCCTAAATATACAAAGTGATTTAATTACTTTAAAAATCCTTATATATATTCTCAAATCACTACTCTTATTAAATACCTTTAAGTTTTAAATTATAAACATATTTTTCTTTATATTTAAAAGAAAAATTAAATCATACTTCAATATCAAACAAACAATTTCAACCCATCACCTGTTTAAAAAATAATAATTAAAGAAAAATACACTTCGATGCAATTCAATTACTAAGAATCCCTACCTAATCCAATAAATAAAAATATCATATTATTCCATCCTTGTTAAAACTATACCATAAGGCCTATATGCTTTTCTTAAACACGACGCACAAAAATCTATCACAATTTAGAAACATGCCAATATATCACAGTCAAATACGTTATAATTAAATATACTATTTCAATAAAAAACTATATAGTTGAAATTATATTCACAACTTTGTAACCAAATTTCTAGTCAACAAAATCATATGTCAAGAAGCACGCTGTATCTAGTCAAAATATATGTATGTATATATATAAATATATATTCATGAACGTGGAAACTAAGGAATTGGTTACCAATTTTTTTTTCAAAGAAAAATATCACAGTCTTATATTAATAAAATTATATTATTCAATAGACTTTTTGGTCATACAATTTTTAATAAAAATCAGTACGTAGTGCCTGTCAGAATAACTATTGTTCAAAAACTATCATAACAAATATAAAAAAAATTACAAAGCGATATTTCTACTACAAAAACTATCTAACATATAACTAAAAATGACGACGACCCAAAAAAACCATAGAACCATCAGACAACTCCCATGAGTCCATAAAGCCATCCGTCAAGAGGAGTCCTTTCTTGGAGAGAGAGTCAGCTACAAAGTTGCTTTCTCTGAAGATGTGCTGAAAAGACAGCTGCTGGAAGTGATGGCTGACCCTATCGATGTCCTCATAGATTGGAAGAAGAAAATGCCCCAAGGGGGCTTGCTCAATTTGAGACAGTCCGTTGCCGATTTAGATTCGCCAAATACCTGCAGCCGATCCACACCTAAAGAAAGTGAGAGCCTCAAGAGAATTTTGATTGAAGCAAATTCTGCGAAGATGTTTGTAACATCTCCCAATCTAGCGGCGAAATGGAAGGAGTTTGAGCTGGAGAGATGAAGAATGCCGCCCGCATTGCCAATCCGAGGCCTTCCTTGGGAAGCTCCATCCACGTAAGCCCACATGTGAATGGGTTACCATACATGTGAGCCTTGACCATTTTTATATTATATGATTATGATTATATTTTAACCATATACTTCAACATTCTTATCTCTCACATCCTTTTTGGGTGCAATTTCACATCACTCTTAATCATGGAATATTTTTTTAAAATTTTATTGATGATGACGATGATGATGATGGTGATGATGATATTTTTTTGTCGTTTACTAAGTTTTACTTTATTTGCCAAGGTTGGAAAATATCAAAAATTAATTGATTTATTTTTTTAATTTCAATTTTATATTTAAAAAATTAAAAAGGAGATTTCCTAAATCTACATAGCTTTGAAGACCAAACAAATTATAAAAGTTGATATTGTTACAAATATTTTGAAATTGTCTTTTAACATGAACATATACATGATAATTTAAAATAAAGTGTTTTTTATTCTCTACTTTCTTAGTGTTATAAGATGACAAATTCTTTCATTCTCATATATTTTAGGAATTGTTTAATGCATGTTTCAGTTTGAAACTAATAAAAATCCATTATTATTTGCTAATGTTGATTTTTTTATTACACTAGGTATAATATAAAGATACTTGTGTTTTTCTATTTATTTAATTTTAATGTCATTTTAAATAATTTTAAAAATTAATTTATGATATTTTTTTTCTTATACAATTTAAGCTTGTTTTGTATCAAGAATAAAATTTGATCACAAAACAAAACATAAAAATCTCTCACTTACAATACTCCACAATACTTGAGGCATCCCATGGCCAAGAGGTGCCAATGAGGTGCCAATGATATATTTGATGACGACACTATTTCTTTGATTAGTCTTCCAGTTATCTTTCTTTTCTATTTACATATATCATAGTTTTGCCCAAGTTATATTAGATTTATACTTTTGTTTTTTTTTGGGATTAGCAAGACATATGGGATCTTAAATTACAATCTATTATTTTATACATGGTCTGGATTCCCTTGCAGTAGACCATAATTTTTGAATTTTGTATATTTTGTTTAAATCAATATAAATATATTTTGCTAGCTTACGAAAAAAACACAAATTTATTATGTTGTATTACTTAAATTTTTATTTGTATTTGAAATGAATAATTTTGTATAAAAATAGTGTTGCCGCTGAACTATACAGCTTAATAATACAAAAATAGAGATATGTTTGTAGCTATGAGTTCTAAAATTCTCCACACTGAAATAAACTATATCAATTATTGTACTACTATATCCTTTGCTATTACACTAATGCTTACATGTATAAATACTTCTAAAGTGCCTTAAAAGAAAAAAGGAACTTGCAAAACATTTGTGAACTTGATACTAGTTTAATGCATGCCCAATGTGGGCTTCTTAATAGTCTTATGTTGGTTCCATGTCCACGTCTTCATTACCCTATTGTACTATTTGGTCTTCCTTTTGTTCTTCCATCATAGACCCCCTAATGCTCTTTGTGTTATTTCATATTGTGCATCTTTGGTTATGGAAGCTATTGGTTAACTTAATTTGGCACATTCTCCTTCAACTTGTTGAATTTGTAGCCTTTGTTTATTCAGAATTACCAAGAGCTCAATATTATAAAAAAAATTCTACTTTATACTCGGCATTCCTCCTCAATACTTTCCTAATGGTAGTTATGTCACTATTAAAAAACACTCCAGGATTCTTATGCTCCTCAATTTGCTTGTATTCCCCTGCTCCTTCATTGTTTCCCTCCTGCTCTATCTAGTGCCTTAATGAAATTCTAACAACAATTGAGATAATAGGATTGAACTCAAACCCAAGTTGCCTTGAAAAATTCAAATTCTAGGTGAGCAATTGCGAAGAATTCAAATTCTAGAATGACAACAATGGAGATATCCCATTGAGAGATGATTTTTTCAAATTTTCCAAACATGAGGAGCGACCAGAATGACCAGGAACCCATTGAAACAATTAATGCTTCAGATTTTCCAAACATCAAGATCACTTAGAATGACTATGTTTCCTGCTCTTCTCAATGGGCATAAACTAATACCCTTAACATTTCTCCCAAGTTCCATTATTACCCCACCTTCACCTTGCTTCGAGATCCCTAGGTGTGTATGAGCCATCACATCCCCAAGGTTGATTGTATCTAAGAATACTTTGACACTTGAATTGAGCGATCACACATTGATTACCATGAATGTATGCTTCCACTTGGCACTAGTTGTTGCACTTGTTAACTTGGCTCGACTTGTTATTATCATTGATTGTTGGATTAAATTAATTAAAGGGTTAAGTGAGTAGTAATCCTATATTTTTTTATTATCAAAGTATGCCTTCATCCAATTTTGTTTCCTTTTTAGAATTGATGTTGGATCGGATATTTTGAATCTTTAGAACATGATAGAATTCCATCATTTCCCCAGAAAAACTTCTTCTCCAATTCTTTTATCAAACATGCTAGGGTCCTCTCCGTTGGTAATTTGTTATTTTGTTATTGTGGATATACATGACAACGAGAGAAGAGTCCCCTATTATAATTTGGTGTTCTATTTTCCTTATAACAAATATCTTAATGTCTTTGGAACATAGTTATGCTTCCACTTGATTACTTAATTCTATCCCTAAGCTCCATTCATAGCTATTTTATGGCTTTCCTTTGGGATTTAGGAAGACCCCCCTACACTTTCCACCCCTTGTATTATTAAATTTTTAGCAACTTCAAATGTCCCTTTTAAAATATTTCATATCTCAGTCTTAAAATCATGGATTGGAAAGAATAATAATGGAACTTTAAACACTTGTAAGACATTGTGTATTTGTGTTTATATGAATCTATTTGGTTTATGGGCAGTTTTGATATGAATTTATTGAGGTTACTTGTGGTTTTGGAGAGTTAACATAACAAAATGACATGCATTAAATTATTTAAAGTATATTTTACATCTTATATAACAATCTACCCATCATTTTATCCTTATGGAGGTGCCTTTTTAATGGTTTTCTTATATGTGTGCATCTACGTGTGTGACGTGCTCTATTTTATGAGTGATAAGAGGTTGGAGGTGTTGGGAGATGGCATGATGGCAATTGAAGATGATTTGTTGGATTATTCTCAAGACCCATATTCCTCAGTTGGACCATTGGAGGGTGAGACTCATTCACTAGGGAGAAATATTTTTCCGGGGGTTATACACCATAGAGGAAAAGAGAAAAATAAATTAGTAAAATTGGATAGGGTAATGGACTTGTTAGCATATCTAAAGTATGCAGAGCCCCTAAAAGTGTTTCCAAAGGTAAGAGCTCACCTAGAAGGTGATCAATAGTGGGATTGTCTAATGAGATTGTTCAATAAATAGAACACCATTTATTAGTTATTGTAATCAAAGCTTCAAGTTAGAGTTTATATGATAAGGTTTTTTTGGAAGGAATCCCTAATATTGTTCTATAAATAACCCTCCATTATTAAACCCATCCATGTTTAATCCATACCAAATGCAGAGCATGGTTTGTGGAGTTTAGGGTTTATAATTCAAGGATTGTATATTGAAGCATGAGTGGGATTTCAATTGTGATAAAGGCCAGTTCATATGCATCCGAGTTCTAGAAGACTAAGAAGGATAAAAATGTGATTCATAATAGAAGAGCTAAGGTAATAATGGTACTTCTGGAATACATATAGGTGGAGGAAGCATTGGAATACCTGAGTTCATTGGAAAATTCTTTGGTCATCTTATCTCAGACCAAATCCTTAATTATTGGATCTAGAGGGTTTGGGTTCCAACCCTTGGTTATTTGTGAAATTTTTTTCACCTTCTTACTAGTGGGCGGATCAAGTTTTTATTTAGATTGGTGTAGGATTAAGATAAAATACTTGATGGTAGATGGTATTTGGTATTATATTTTTTATTACTAAAATATTGATCTGTGTGTTTGATTTTTGTACCAAGGTTTCTAAGGGTGTATAAATATGGGTTAAATTTCCCAAATTTCTATTATAAGTTTTGGTCCAAAAAAATTCTCAAAGAGATCGATACTTATATGGGGAAACATTAGACATAGATGTATCCTTCAAGTTGATTTCCTCTTAGATAATGTCTAGGGTTTTGGTTGATATGGATTTGAGTTAAGGACTTCTAGGAAGCTTGGAAATTATGGCAGGGATATCCATAGTTCATTTTCAAGTTCATATATTTATTGTTAGTCCCTATTAACATACGCATATGCAAGTGTTTTAGGAAAGACTATTCTCTCGAGTGCATTAAGGAGGAGAGAGTCTTCCCATGTAGTGATCTTAACTTTATTATGAGAAAACATAGGCATGGAGAGATTCAACATGGGTGGATAGATTGGTAGAGTTATTTAGACACAAAATTGAGGAGGTGAGGTTGGTTGATGTAGAGCCCATAAAGCTCATGCCATCTTGGAACAATAATGGGTCTAGCGAAGCTAGGGTTTCTAAGAGATAATATAGTTTTGTTTTCAAGAATTTGTTGTGTGTCTCATATAGGATCAAATCATGGGCGGGAATAGGGGGAATCTCTAATTGCGTTCCTATTCTTATCCAACTTGAAAGATAGGACAATAATCTTTCCAAACCCTCCAAGTTTAATCCTTAATGGATAGAGGAGGAGCCTTAAGAATTGGCAAGGAAAGAATGGATTCATTGTGATGTGGAATACATGGAGACAATAATCTTCTAGTTTTTATAGGTTTTAAAGAAAGGGAAAAGAGAAATGTCTTTGTGGGGTGAAAACAAAACAAAGGATAAGGATAAAGACCTCAAAACACTTGAGAGAGAGTTAGGTCAAACGTATGAGAATAATGAGGCAATAAATTTCAATGAAGAGGAGAAATGAAAATTACAAAGCTTGGAAATGAGGAAGAAGATATTACTAGAATGGATAGAGGTTCAAGGGCGACAGGTGCAGGAGGAGTTCTATTTGACCTGGGAGAAAAACATATTTTATCTTTTGTTGGGGCTTGGGTAAGAGAATGAATAATTAGGCAGAATGCGAAGCCTTAATGCAAGGAATAGAAGCTCTAATGGATTTAAATGTCAACTCCTTCCAAGGCTTTGGGGATACCTGTATAGTCATTCACAAGATAATAAATCTTCAGATGAACAAAGAAGAAGTAGCAAGGAGGGTGCCGAAGAGGATCTTGGCCCACATATTGGACTTTTCCAAAACTCAAAATTTTCATATGAAGCGTCATAACAATTAAGAAGCAAATCGCCTAGTTAACAAAGGCTCAAGGCTTAAAGAAGGAGAATTAGTATTTGGTAATTTTGTAAACTCCTTAAATTGTTCCCTTTCTTTTTGTATTATTTAGTTCTTTGCGCTATAGTTTGAAAGGGAATAAGAAGGGTTGTTCTTTCCTGCCTATGAGGCACCCTTGCTTTGTATAGGAATATTTGGCCACCTTTGGAAGATGTGTAAAGGGAAAGGTGGGTGGCAGACAACTGGACCCCCATGCATTTATATCTCCTCGAGGATCCATTATTCCACCTCCTTCACATTGGCCATGCTTGTAAGGATCCATGTGATGGCGATTAATGTGGGTGTTAATTTCAATAGTTCGCATGAATTGAGCCTTGTCAATTTAGTAAAGGGTTGAGAAGATGGTTCATTGTGTTCATAGAGCCAATTTGATATTTCAAGTTATTCCTAAAGGTGGTCGAGATAACATAGAAGTTGATATTGTAGTCATAAGGGATTTCATCTTCAATTTCAGAAGACATTTCCTTTGGTTGGACTTTGCTTCGACTTGTGATATTGGTAGAATGCAAGGAAGTTTTGTTGATTCTTCAAACATGAAGCGACTTATTAGTTCTTTTAAAGAGATGGAGGCTGATGCTGATGCTGCTGACTATCAAAAAATGCTTTCGTGTGTGTTTGAGGTGGCTACTGCAATTTGTGACGGGAAAAGACATACTAATATCGAGATTTCACGTTTTGACTCCAAGTTAGAAGATGTAGAAAGCAACACTAGGGTCCATGTTGGTGATATTGAAGAAATAAAGAATATTTTGTAGAGAATGGAGAAAGAGCAAGCTGAAGATTTTGTGAGGACATAGAATTTTCTTGCGAGCTTGAAGGATATGCTTCTGGAGATTAACATGACTTGCAATGAGCGTTCTGAGCAACATTTAGTTGGGATGAATGAGGCTAAAAAATAAGTTCAAGGGATTTAAATATTATTCAGGAAGACATGAATGGAATCCCAAGGAACATGGATAATTCTGTGAAGCAGGATTAAGACTCTCCAATGGAAGAAATTTTCTCGGCTTTCCAGGATGCAACGAATCTGCTAAATCTGGAATGAAGACCTAATACTCTTCTATGTCTCTTTGAATGTTTTTTTGTCTATTGATATATAATCAATATGCTAGAATACACTATATTAGAGGGAGCAATGTAGGAAATGTTCAGTTTTGTAGCTTTGATTACAAAATAGAACATTATAGTTATAGGATATCAAAGGATTTCTCTGTTTCAATTTTTGTAATTTGGAGTCTCTAGTACAACCATGTAACTGATACTCCTCCTTTTTAATACAAAATCATTTTCATGTTTCCGTAAAAAAAAGAAGAATGGAGAGAGGTTGAGAGAAGGGTGAAAGAAGGGATTTGTGGCTAGAAATGGGGGTCAAGAATATGAACTTTTTTCATAATTTTTCTATCTATAGGAAAAGGATAAATACAATCTAAGAAATGAAAAGTGCACTATGGAAATCAATAAATAAGTCTCAATATTCATAGATTTAGAAGTTTGTCACTTTCAATCCATTTATGAAGAGAAAGATATGGAAAACATAGCATAAATCATAAAGCTATCATCTTATTTTCTTAGTTTTGTTTCAAAAGAACAATATCACATGATGATAGAATAAACTTCAAAAGAGGAGCTAAAATCACTTTAACCTCATGCAAGAAGGATAAAATACCAGGGCTATACATATGGATTAGAGAGCTCTTTATTAAGTTCTATGATTTAGTGGAAGAGGATTTACTAAGATTTATTGAGGAAGTCAAGAATTCTAGGAAGATATTTGGAGCCTTAAGACTTGACTCCAAATAAATATAAGCTAAAAAAAATTTGACGAGTTTAAGCCTATCTCCTTATGAAAATGTGTTTACAATATTATTTCCAATATCCATGTAGTAATAGTAAAGAAAATATTTTCTAGAGTTATTTCACAAGAGGAATTTGGTTTTATGGTTGGAAAATATTATTTTGAAGCCATTGGAGCATCTCAACAAGGGGCACATTCTATTTCTACAAAGAATCTCCTAACTATGGTGCTAAAATTGAACCTATCACACTCATATGATAGAATGAGCTAGTTATATTTGAGATTGGTGTTTTGAATATGATTTCGTCTTCCTATAGTCACATGAATTATGGGTTGCATTACCTATATTTCCTTTTCCATTATTATTAACAGCTCATCTCCCAAAAAGTCACATGAACATTATCTCAATTAATTTTCTTGTGTCACATAAGGTTTGAGTAGAGTCATTTTGGATGCTAAAAGAAGAGGGTTTATCTCGTGAGTCATAACTGGTAGGATTATCTCTTTATAACATTTGTTATTTGTCAGGGGTGGCAGGTGCGGGGGGGATTCTTCTGGATCTCGGAGGACAAACCGAACAAACCTTTGCTTGGGGTCTAGGTCATAGGACCAACAATGAGGCCGAGTGGATGGCTCTCTTACAGGGAATGGAAATTCTAGCTAATATTGATCTCTCCAGGATAGCAATATTCAGAGACTCAAGACATGTCATATATAAAATGATCAATGGATACACCCCCGGCTCCATAAAGTGTCAACAGCTGTATGATAAAATCATCCCTCTCCTATCGAAAAATTATGAATTCTACCACATTCTTCATGCAAATAATGCCACAGCCGATGCTTTGGCCAATGTAGGGGCCTCCTTCCCCTAGGGTCACTATTGTCTCAATGGCTTAGGCATAAACTCCAAACACATTCCCTAAATGAACTCGTGGTATCAAAGGTTTGATTTTTGTGGTACCAAACCCATTCCCATTGATTTTTGTCAAGGCTCAAAGGTTTCACTACGTCACTCATATGCTCCCCTCCTCGCTGACGCATGGTCTCCACTCACCATCGGCCTTGCCTTGATCCTCGCCACTTTTATGAGCCATCTCCCTCAGTGTTATTGCATTCCCAACTCGCATGCTCCAGGTCTCTTCACCCTCTTCATTATGGCTTCCTCCGAAAGTTTCTCATATATCCATGCTCATTTTGTTAACGGTGTGCTTTCCTCTCGCTCTGTGTATTCTCTGGAGAGGACTCTGCTGGTTATCATTTCTGGTGTTGATGAAGGCAATGTTTAGGGGATCCCGTGGGAGTGCTTTACTTTGACCAGGGTATTCATCAAGGAAAGGTTGGCCCTAGCTTCCTTCTTAACCTGTTACTGCTCTCCACAAGCCGACGGTCCTTTGTGGCGTTTAAACTCAGGCACTGTGTTTAGCATTCTCGTTGAAGGTTAGCCTTTCATAGTAGGAAACAATTCGATTTTTGGGTGTAATTGTTCTGGGTGGAAGGAAGGAGCGGTCGACACTCTCTCCTGTTGCAGCAAGAAAGAAAGTGATTCTCTCCAGCAGGAATTTAGCACTCTCAATTCTGTCCTCGGTGGTTTTTCTTGTGGTGAGCAAGCACAAGAGCTCAAAGGTACAGTAAGGGATCTCCACAGTAGTTTTTCCAGATTAGCTCTTGCCAGCCCCAACTCCATACAAGATAGAATGGACCATGCAAATGAAAATGCCGGTCTTGCTGATTTGAAGAAAAATCTCAGGCGTTTGTATGAAATGGTGGCTATTGGTATCATGGACAGTAAGGAGAATGCTCAAGAAATCAAGAATCTGGTGGAGGTGGTTAGTTACACCTCTTATTAGATTAGCAATCATGACTCCAGGATTGACGACACAAAGATGAATCTCAAAGAAATAATGGGTAAAGTGGACCAGATTCAAGAGGACCTCCAACGTTTGGTAAACATGAATCAAGGCAGTCAAGCAAACAAAAATCCCGCAGCGGCAGCTCGTCCTATGGAGGAGGAATCGGTTGTTCAGCCACTGAAGCACCCAGACAACTTTTAATGGTTCTGATAGTCCATGTTTTTTTGTTTGTTTCTTAAATAGCAGTTTATCAGGGTATATACTACCTCTGTTTCTAGCATCTATGTAAAAACTCTGTGTGGCTTTGTATGGTCATCTTTTTGGCCTAGTTTTTCCTTTTCCTTTCAGAACAATATGAATTCTCAGAGAATGCTTTTATGTAATGTATGGCTGTGTACAACCTGTTTAATATTAAACCTTTCATAGTTTCTATTAAAAAGGAACATTTGTTATTTGTCAATGATGTCTTACTATTCTCAGTGGAAACGACAGGGAAGTAAGGAAATTACTTGAAATAATGGACAATTATGGTACAACTAGATGAATGGAACTAAATGCTCATAAATAAATATGGGTTAAATATTCTCATAAAACCAAATGGATACGCGAAAAATGATTGGATATGGTTGCTTGAAAAGGTGGATACGAGGATACGTAACTACTATAATAGATGGTTTATATAGTAGGGAGGTTGACATTAGTAAAGTCAACCTCAGAGGTTTTTACAAAGTTTTTTCATAATTTCAATGGTGTATATTGGTAAAGGAGTTCTAGAAAAGATTAGGAAGACTTGTGTTAAATTCCTTTGGTTTGTGAAGAAAAAAAATGAGAGAATTCCTTTATGCAATCAAAAGATTATATCCAAACCAAAAGAACAATGTGGGCGGAGAGTTAAGAAAATCCATATTTTTGGTATCCCTTTGGAAGAAAAAATTCTATGGTGAGCTCTTACAACTAAAGGGTTGCGGAGGAAAATGACCGAGTTAAATTATATCAGGATCAAGGATTTTGTAGATTGGATTAGGAGCATAAGAAAATGTATAAAAAATGTATCAGTTTAATGGAGGGAATTAGTTCACATATTTCCAATGATTGGAATCATTTGGCATGGAAGGTAGGTGTTGGTGACCAAGATAGAGTTGATATATAACCCATATTGGGTTGTGGAGAGGGGATTAGGGTGCCAACATAATTAATTGAAAATTTACAAAAGAGAGGTATTTTTACTTTCAGTCACATGGGGGACCCAATCACGATATGCTTTTGGAATCATGTGAAGATATTATTAGCGAATTTGTTTAGAAGGTGAGAATGTAGATCTATAGTATAATTAATTTGTTGTTTGAAAACTAGTCATATAAGGTTGAAGGATGAAGACGACTCTCTTGCATGGGAAAAAAACAAGACTAGAGGGGACTATACAACTCATCTTGGGTGTAAAGAAATGTTTGAAGTTGGACCCCAAGAGCCATCTTGGTGGTGGGGTCATATTTGGAAGCTCAAGGAACCAAAAAATTCAAGAACATTTATTTGGTTAGCATTAATGAATAGCTTAAACCTAATAGTTATTGTAGAGGTGAAATAAATTGGGTATAGGGATTTTTATGTTATGTAAAATGGGCGACGAAAATATTTCACACTTATCGATAAAATGCCCTTATGCACATCAATTCTAGAAGGAGATAGATAAATTTACAATTATTCCAAATGTCTAGCAAGAGGAGATCGTGGAAGAATGTTTAAGGGAGTGGTATATAAAACAGATAGACTGTGTGCATGTTCTTGTTGCTCTTGAACCTATTGACCAACCTTATAACTTGTGTCTGTGTCAACTTATTGGTTGGGATTATTCTAGTCGTACCTAGTAGAGCGAAGTCAAGGCAAAGGAATATGTAGTTCAAATAGAATTAATGGGTGAGGAGGTACTATGCTGATAATACAAGGAGCCCCATGCCAATGTTTATTAAGGTTCAATGGACCATCTCTAGCTAGCCACACCTTACATGTATGGACAATAATTGTAGTGCCCCTTTATACTTGGCTTAGTTCTGCATAACGATGATTAACATTAAGGTTCCATGGGCCATCTCTAACTAGCCACACCTTACATGTATGGATAATAATTGTAGTGCCTCTTTATACCTGGCTTAGTTCCACACAACCATGATGTTTATTCTTGGTTAGTTGGATGATCAGTGTAATTTTTTACATCAAATTAATTTGATCATTGTTGACTTGGATATCATTTGTTTATGTAGTTAGAGGTGTGCATACATGCATGCACATGTGATATGTGTGATCATGGAAATGCAATAAATAACATGTGTGACTCGTTATGATAATTATGTGAAGATGATGGTGATGTATTAGTTACTCATGTTATTAATTAAGTGGAAATTGTGGCATGATTAGTTACTCATGTTATTAAAGAAGTCCCAACTAAACCCAACCTGGACCTCTCCCGAAGAACCCTCAATCCCAGACTTGAAAGGTTACTATGAAGAAACCCCCCAGAGAAGCAAAGGAAAAACCCCCTTCACGAAAACCCTTAGAAACCACAAACATAGAAGAATTTAAAGACTTAATAATATTTTCAAAGGAAATGAACTTTAAAAGAAATCGGATCATATTACTAATCTTACCCAAAAAATTGGAAGCATAGGGAACATTCAGGGGAATAGGAAAATGTAAACCTTCTTCCATCTCATCTGTAGCATCTCATTGAGACGTTGATTGCTCATCTTCTCAAGAAAACCCAATACGCGAATTAGGGAAAACATCCTTAACATGCCCAGTCTGCCAACAAAGATGACACCGAAAAGGAATTTTCCAATAATCCAAGCACTGTAAAAAAGAACCACCATCCCACAATAATTTCACTTCTTCCGACAACCGTTCAGAGACATTAATCTCAATCAGCATACACAAAATTTTATGATCCAAAGCCAATAGGAAATCATATTCCATTAGGATAAATCTTCCAATAGAGTTTGCAACCGCCATAGACCCTACCAAACTCCAATAGTGAAGAGGAAAACCAGGTAATAAAACCCACTAGTGCCTTTTCTGCAATTTCTCTTTCCACGTGTTGAAACCTGGGTGCCACCTCGTTAAAACCAAAGAGCCACTCTCTATAATAATAAAAAACATTCAATTTTCATCCTATTGTCCTCCAAAATAAACTGGAAACAAATCCACCCATTCATTAACATTAAGGCCCTAGGAACAATCTTAATAAGTAGTTTCCACTTCAATCTGACCCATTCCAAAGTCTCAAATCTAGAAAGTTTGACACACTCAAATTGCCCTAAAAGAGCCCTTGAAGATAATGCTGAAATAATATCAAATGTCATATCCTTCCCCATGACACATAGAGAACACCCCTTTCTAACTCATTCACTCTTTAATTTCCTTTTGGTGTGAAACTTATCAGCCTGAGTATACGAGTTTGAAAACCTCGATGGACGAAAACCCTTCCGTTGATAAGAACCATCCAAAGTGCTTGATGGAGATAACTTCCCATCTGATAAAGGGCCTCGAGCAGAGGAAACCACCAATGGATTAGAAAGACGAAAAACCATCTGAGGGAGAGACATGAGCCGAAATATAGGCCACACAAGAATAAGGGCTTTTGCGAGCCCTAACTCCAGTCAAATCTGTCGAAGGGGAAATTTCATTCTGACCATAAGGGTGACCTCCAAGTGTACTATGCTTCAAAGGACCTAACAAAGATGTGATAGGAGATCTCCCATCTCCTACCCCACGTGTCCAATGATCAATGTCTTCCAGCCCTTTGTGGGCCATAAAAAAGACATGCAAAAAAAATGACAAACCCTAAAAAATAAAAAAATAAAACTAAAAAAAGAAAGATCCAAACTTTTGCATCATAAAAATTCCCACTTTTTTAAGTTGGTTGGTACTAGGCCAACCTAAAGGGCTAGCTTAACTCGAGATAGACTGCAAAATCCATCGAATCATCCTCCCGTTTTTCAGAGCGATTTTCAAAACTATTATAAATAATATTTCAATCAAATAAAATTTATCTACCCCAATTTGTAATGCACTATAATTATGGATCAATTGAAAAAGTATATTCTTTTTATTGTTTCAACATTCAAGATTGAGAGCAATTAAGCCAATTATATAATAATTTCTAAAACCACCAACTTTAATCTTTTCTAACTTAATAACCATACACTGGTCTTCTTTGCTCCGAAGATGTGCATTCTACAACCCAATAAGGGAGAGATGTGTAACTCCTTCCGT
>LPNX011092974.1:882278-952874 GCA_001517045.1 Pseudotsuga menziesii | reverse complement strand
AAGGAGTTCAAGATTCCCATTTTTTTATACCAAAAGTATGTTGCTCTTTGTTAGTGTTTTCCTATATTTAATGTAATCTTGACATA
The DNA here is from genome assembly GCA_001517045.1 of Pseudotsuga menziesii. Taxonomy (NCBI): domain Eukaryota; kingdom Viridiplantae; phylum Streptophyta; class Pinopsida; order Pinales; family Pinaceae; genus Pseudotsuga; species Pseudotsuga menziesii. Next base: position 952,788 of record LPNX011092974.1, on the reverse strand, counting down.
TGATATAGCTTTGTTTATTGCCAAGCTCCTTATTATCCAAAGGATTTTACCTTTCTTATCTTCCAAACACCTTATTGACGCAGAGGTTGTTCTAAAATGATCTTGGAATAGACAAAATGGAATATTGACAATAAAGCAAGCATATCAGGCAATGTATGTAGATTTTGTGGTTGTAGATCAATGGTAGTTTCGTGCTTGTTGGAAATGGAAATCCCAATTGAAAATTATCATGTTTACGTTGCTTACTTGGAGGAATCGTATCTTGACCTAGCATAATCTCTATGAAAGAGGTAAGGAGGGTCACAATCTATGCTACCTTTGTGGTAATGATCCATAATCGATGTATCACCTATTTGTTTCCTGCTCGTTTTCGAAATCCATTTGGTTTCATGTGGCTCGAGTTTGCAATCTTGCTACAATTTGGGGAGGCGACTCTCTCTCTGATTGCTTCTCAAATTGGAAGAAATTTGAGGAGGATTGGATTGAGCTCCCATGTTTTCTTTGCTAGGAACTTTGGAAGGCACATAACAAGGTTATTTTTGAAGGCTACTATCCCAATGTTGTGTTTGTTGGCTATAAGGGGATTGCAACTTTCAAAGAATTCACTAGTATTTTGGATCTCGTGCCTAAGTTCCCTTCGACTCTTCACAAAAATCATGTTCAAAATTTTGAAAAGAACATAGGTTTTTTTATGGTTCTTCGCAAATTAGGTCTTCAATGCATGGTGCAGGGGCAATATCATGGACGAGTCATTCAAGTCAATACACGATTTGGATGAACTGTGGCACATGTACAAATTCAAAGGGTGAGTTTCTTGCTTTATGGATGCTCCCATTTTTCATTAAACATCTTCATTTGGATGAAATCCAGACTTTTGGGAATGTCCGGGTTGTGATTGATTGGGCATCCGATAAATGTGCATTAAACATTCTTTATTAATTTTCCTGGATGTCGAGTATCAAATATTTGATTAGTGATTTTGTTGATGTTTCTTTCTCCCATGTTTTTTGGGAGTTCAACCAGGAAGCATACACCCTATCAAAGAAAGTTCTTATGGATGATGAAGGTTATAGATTCAGTGAGCTTTGAAAAAATGGTCAGATTTTATCTTCTGCCTAACTGGAGATATATCACTCATAATACATATGCTCTGCTCTTTTTTTGGATTTCTAACCTCTGAATCTAGATATATCAACCAAATATTGGTTCTTTTGATCATTAATTGAGATTATACAATCTCTAAGTCGTAGCTTCTATATGTTACTTATTTTTTATTTTATATCATTCAATATTGTGTCTTGCTATTTAATAATCTACCTTTAATAGCATCGATCAAACTCTTGATAACTCTTGATATGTAATTTGATGTATATTTCATATACTATTTAATAATATAGCATAGTTTTTTTTAAATGAAAAAAAAAACCTCCAAACACATTTACATTTCATAAAAATATCTTATCTGAGAGACATATGAATATGAATATGTTAGGACACACTCAAAGTGCAAGGAAAAAACATTGGGAAAAAAACAAAACTACATGACAATTAAGTTATATCCTTGGATTCTGTTCTATGTACTCTTTTGTCCCTGCACCTACCGGCACCCTTAAATAATATGTATTAATATGTATCATTGCAAGGAAAAACAAAATGGTATTAAAATTAAATTATATTAACCAAACTTCTACGATTTATGTATTATGGAGTTTAAATTGAAATAAATATTTCTTTTTGTTTTATTTAACTATGAGTTTTTTAATCATACATATTAACATATTTAGAAATTTATTACATACCAAAATTTTATTTTAAATTAATAATTAAATTGGTGTCTTAAAGTTATATATAAAAAATAACCGTTTATATATATAAATATAAATTGTATTATTTTTTTTTCAATATTATTATTGTTATGATTTTTTTTATTATCAAATTTGTAATTTTGAATTGATAAAATTGTTATTTTAAGTTAAAAAATTGAAATTCATAAAATGTATAGATTATAATATATACCTTGAAATAAAACTAAATAGGTTTTCCACCTAAATTTTATTCGTAATACCTAACCATCAACCCTATGCATAAAACCTAAAATATATACTTAATTAATTACAATCTAACCTCTTCTCCATGAAAAAAATTCTTGATTATTACTTTGAAAGGTTTTTAGGCGGATAGACATTTATATTTCACAATTTGGGGTGGATGAAGAAGAGTCATCTTCCTATATTACAGGAAGATGAGACACGTGTACTCTCAACATTCAAGCTTTGGAGCTAATTCGAGAGGTCTTCCAGGAAGGAGCAATCTACAATGCGATGGATGAATGGATTCAAAATCTATGCAATACCTGAAAAAGGATCAAGTTTTATGAAAAGTGGATGGTATTGTAGTGGGTCATTAAAACTCTAATGAAAAGGGTACCGATGGAGAGGAATGCAGAGATAAATAAAATTAAGAAAAAGGTGGCTTCTCTCAACAACTAGAGGGCTACTAACAAAATACTGGCGGGCAAAATGTGCATCATAGGAAAGTGTCTGGAGCTACAGGAAAAGAAGAAGGAATCTCCAATTGGAAGTACCCTCGACAATCCTCTAGTCATTGATGATAAATGGGAATATCATTCCAAGTAGATGGCCTCCTTATCTTAAGCTATTTCAGTTTTTTTGTTTTACAGTTATGAACAATTTTATAGCTAAATCTAGGAATAGTACGCTAGGCAAGAATAAATGTAGGAATGTGGCCTTAGAGGTTGAGCCTAATTTGTATTTTGTCATTATCACTAATACAATATAAGACATTAGTATTTCACATACCCTCTTCTAGAGCATGATCTCTCCTAGAGGCACTATGTGGATTATTCTTTGATACTTCTGATGTAACTTTCAATATCCAGTTAATAGAAGGATTCCATACTCTTACAAAAAAAACTTTACAAAACCTAATAAATGTGTTAATATTGTTTGTTTAATCCAGCTAGATCTTGATATTTATTGAAGTCTAATTATGTATTAATTATAATTGCTTTAATTATGAATTAATCCAATATTATTGATAACAATACCTAACTTTTTCATGGAAAAATTCCTTGACATGTACTTCTTCACATTCCATGAATAACACTTGGAACAATTGTTGTGATCATACAACATGTACTCCTAACCCGCAGGAAGGGACACTATCAAACATAAACCTGTGATTTGTTAGCAATCTTGACCGCTAAACCACAAGGCTTTAGGAATCCATAATTATATACTAATAAATATTCTTAACCGAATTAAATCTCAAATATACAATAAATTCTAATTAACTCTATAATTAAACTATAATTATATGTTAAAAAAGCCCTAAAAACATACAACTAAAATGTCATTTTCAAATTGGTATAGTATGTAAATAGTAAGGCCCTCTAGAATGGAGGAGTTTCGCCTCTGTTACGAAAACTAGGGTTTTTACCTAGCCTCCTACTCTCTCTCCCAATGGAATTTTCACCTACTTCTGACTTGCCTCCTTCTCCTGCATCTTGTGTGTTTGTGTTGAGATTGAACCAGATATTTTCCTCTTCAATTTTGTCTGAATCAGTTCCTTCTTCTTTTCCCCCCTACGTCATACACCATATCTTGGCTCATCTACTACGATGGTTAATCAACAATTTTCCTTTCGGGATATGGTACAAAAATTATGTTAGAGATAAAATTTTATATGGATTGGGGTGGACCACAACAAACAGGATGACACCAGAAACAAACCCATTTCAAAGCATGCTAAATATACAAAAGAAACTAACACTAAGGGACAAGAAGCATACCTTATTCTAGACGGTTGAAGTAGATCCATGTTGATCTTTCAATCAAAATTGTACCTACACATTATCCTAAAAAACAACAAGATATACAAGCATGATATATGTAAAGTGATGGAGTCTATTCTAGCATGTTAAATTCCATCATATAAACAAAGGCATTAAATCCATGGATACGAATATTCATAATTACACAAGTAATGGATATTTCTATGAATACGAACATAGATAAAAATGTCAACCTCTGTCGGCACCTCGTCAAAATTGAGAAACCGAGTCCCTCCACCACTTCAATCCTCCATGCAAAGGAAAGCTCACAAAGATAAAGGCAATCTTGGGAAATCGCACTAATGGTTGCTTCAAGGACAAAGGGATGCAGACTCAAGCATATAAGAATGGGGCACAATTTCACTATAATAGCCTTGCTCTCTAAAGTTCTCCTCCTCTAATGCTTCATAGTAGCTCAATATATAGCTCCTGAATGGGAAGAAAGGGGTCAAATCATAGCATTTCCTAGCATATAGAAGGCCAAGCATCGAGCCATTCATTGCTTGATGGGGAAAAATCAAATATTTTGATTTTTTGAGCATAATTGCCAATGTATGTAGGTGACAGTGGTGCAAGCTGCGTATACACGGGTTGTAGGCTTGTGAATCATGTATATATTCAAAAATGTATTTTTAAAGGTTCCATTAGAGCATTAGAGTAATAGTGATAAAATGGGTTAAAAAACAGTCTGCATAGAGATAGGGATAGGCCATCAAAGCATGATGTATCAAGTGTGGAAAATCACACTATAACAAAGGCACCATTGTCCCTTCACTCAATCATTTACGGGTTCAAGGGTCTCCATCCCTTTCTATTCTAGTGGATCCTAATGCATAAGAGCAAGCTCTCTTTTATCGCTTTCATGGGTTGGTGTGTTGGTTTAATGGCTTGTAGTCATGACTAGTTGATTTGCATGAATGGGTCATTAGTTATTGGATTTTCCCGATTATGAGAGATGCCCTTATAAACCCTTGTGTAAAGGTTTTTTTTTTATTGTAGAATTTGACCTAGAAGAATATAGAGATTTGATTATCAGATCTGGGCCTTGGTTCTGGGGTATCTCAAGTTTATGTATGAATGCATGGTCTCCTTCTTTCAATCCTTTGTCGGACACACTCTCCTTAGCTCCTATCCGAGTTAGGATTTTGAATCAGTCCCTGCACTTATGGGGTAGTCCCTCCCTTAAAGCTTTTGGGAATTCTATTGGAATATTCCACTTCTACACCTCAGAAATTTTGAATTGGTCTTGTACTAGCTTTTCAAGCATTTATGTGGAAATGGAATTAAATAAAGTATTTCAGGCTAAATTAAATCTCGTAGGGACAAATTTTTCTTGGATTAAAAAACTTGACTATGAATAAGTCATTTCTTAGGTGTAGAGCATGTTTCGAAACACGTCGTTCAACAACCTCTTGCTTGAACGTCTCTTGGAGCAAAGGTTCAAAAAAAATCCATCATAAATCCACATGGTGGGAGGGTGCAAATAGAATGAATCAATTCAATACCACATAATAAATCCTTGATCTACATTCTCCTAAAGCATATCCAAAAGTGGCAAAAGAAGAAATCAGTGAGGCTCACCTGATTGAAGAACTCGGTAAGCAACTAGAACAAGTAACACTAGTTTTATCCATTGAGCACTAGGAATAGACTTTGCAAGTTCCAAAAAAGGAATATTTTTATTATTATTTATTTATTTATGTAAGAACCACGCTACCCCTTTTAGGAAAAGATAATCCTCAAGCATTGTTGAAAAATAAGGAAGTTGGGATGATCTAGTTAAATGAGAGAAACAAACTTCAAACTCAACCCCTCAGATCTAGGTAATATTGAAGAATGAACAAAGATTGGCAACAAATATGTGTGTGTGTGTGTGTGTGTGTGTGTGTACATACATACATACATATATACTACTCCTTCAATCCTTTGGAAGCGGCCAAAGTGATGAAAGATGATCTTATTTAGAGATAGAGTGTTAGGGATAAACAATTATATGTGATCAATTCATTAGATTTCCTTTTAAGCACAGGAGAAGGATTAGAGGAAGTAGAATACTTCAATCCTTTGAAAGAGGTAAAAGTGATGAAAGACGATCTTATTTATACATAGTGTTAGGGAGAAACAAAATAAGGATTATATGTGATAAATTCATTAAACATAGGGTTCAAGGATGTCGATATAATTATTGATTTGATGAGAAATATCACATTGAAATGAAAATTCTAGCCTTAAAAATTCATATTTATGGGTCAAAACACCAAAATTAATCCTCAAATAAAAATTGGCGCTCTAAAACAATTGGGGGTTAAAATTAAAACATTTTGTAACCATGGTCTATGCACCTTGAACCAAAACCGTAAAATCAACTATTGTATAAAAAAATGGTGCTCCCAAAATCACCCTTTTCTTGGGAGTTAAAGTTACTACATTTTGTGACCATGGCCTTAACATGTCATAATTTGTGAATAAAAGCCTTGAAATCAACCCCCAAAACCAAAAGGTGGTGCTACTAGTATCACCCCTTTTTTGAGGGGTTAAAATTACAAATGTTTGTAACCCTAGCCAATGCCCTACCATGTTGTAATCCAAAAGTTTAAAATCAACCTATGAATATAAAAGTGGTCCTACCAACAACACTCGTATTTTTCAGGGTTAAAATAGCACTACTTGTTCGAAATCATGGACTTAACAACTAGTGTCACATACTGATTTCCCCATGTAATAAATAAAATAAGACTATTCAAAATAATAACAAAATGTAAAAAGTCAATGCAATTAGTTATTTTGTGGTTGTGTAATAACCAAAAGTTATGATGTAAAAGTAAAAAGTCGTTACTTTTGGTACGAAACCCTTCATCTTCTATTTTAATTGGAATTCAGACTTTGGCCTGAGGAAGGGAGGAAATCAAGAATAAAGGTGCTCATGACTAGTGAGATTCCTAGGCATAAAGGTGCTCGTGACTAGTGAGATTCCTAGGCATAAAGGTGCTCATGACATATGACATACCATGTATGGTAATACAAGAGAGTGATCCTAGCCAGGTGGTTATATGTGGGGTGACTTAGGGCCCAATATAATTCCCATTTGCAAGCAAGGCGGATTCCGACAATGACCTCTCCGGAATTCAATCCAAGTGTTACCAAAGAGAAGCCCTTTCACTTCTACTTCAATATAAAATAATAAATACAATATGATTTCCTATTGTTGACTATGTTGAATCAATTTACTATACTAATGATAATTCTGTAATGTGCTGAGTTTCTTTGACAATACATGGATATGAATATGCACATTTATATTAAAAATAAAGTAGAATGATACTGTAAATGATTTCATTTCATGATATATGAATTCATATGAAATTTTAGAGTAGGGAACCATACCCTCACATTTGGTATAAGAGCCAATGGATCATATTTCATAATCTAGGTAAAAACCTAATTCATGGGAGGTATTTTCCATATTCTCATTAGATGTGGTGTCTTGGTTCATGGTTTGGATTTGTGATGGTATTGGTCCATGGTATTTCCTTCCAACCCATTCCAACACATGGCTTTGTAAGTTGGTTGGTGGTTTTTATGCACACGTTAAAAGTGTCGTAGTAGAATTTTAATTTTGTTTGTGATTTTGTGTAGAAATAATATGATTCACAATTTTTATCAGCGTAGGTGCTTTCAGAGTATGACTTTAGGATTTCTATTTGGTTTTATTTTTCCATTATATTTGGGAGAAAAATGTTTTATATGTGTGGTCACTTGTAAACTCCATTGAGATGATAATATAACTAGTTTTAGTTACTGTCACTTGAGGATTGGGATCTATATTGGTTTTGGATCCCAATAATTTCCCAAACTACTCTAATCAATCCTATCAAGATTAGATTATACGATAAAATCCTACAACAAAAGATATGTGCAGTCATTTTACTAGTTTTCCAGTGCAACCCATAGGAGGTAAATGATTATGGGGTTCAAGATTTTGTTTACGGGCATAATAAAAAATTCATAAACATTTAAATGCATGTGTAGATGCATAAATATAAACATAATATAAGTAAATCTACACACACACACCATGCATATACAACATATTCATCACATGCATAATGTGAAATTATTGCACATTCAAATACAATAGTAAATACTTATCCTTTTAATGGAGGTTACAAAGAAACTAGATATCATAAGATAAATGGTCCACCCAATCGTAGGCATTCTATGCATAAATTTATATCACTTGTGAGAGGCCACCCCTAAGTTGGGATATGTATCCACTAAGGAAGAACTACATAGGCTCACTCACAACCACACACACTTAATTCTCAAGCGAAACTAGCATAGTAGCTAGATTTATCAAGTGTGCAGAGAGATGTGGAAGGAGAATTCTAATCCATTAAGCTCAACCACAGAGCTACAAGCAACTCAATTGGTTTCAACCAGCTTTGGAACCCACAATACCTACCACACCCAACACAAGGAAGGTCCCTTTCTTTGTTATACAGTCCATCAAGTGCTCCCTTCCCTCTAGTGCTATTTAGGGTGGGCATAGAAAGGTTGAATCTACTAAATATTCATAGATTTATTTCCTTCACTGGGTTTATCGAGCAATTTCAACCTATGGTCCCTCTTTTGATTTATGGCAACATTAATTTCAACCACAAAATTCAATTTCTAGGCTCCCAAATCTGGCTTTTCCCATGGATTATCGGGCTTTTGACACTCTCTAATTTGTCCTAGGATTGATAGCTATGGATCCCCCATTATATTTCACAACTCGCATGAATTTCTGGGCATTTTTTATGTTTTAAAACATGGTTTCTCCTCTAGTTACGATTTTTGTTCTTCTCACTGTTGGGAATGCATAACTTGATGCAAATTGGAATATGATTTCTCAGCAATGGAATGAATGAAGGAAAACAAATATCCATGAGATAAATTGAATTATAGGTATAGAAAACCGAGCCCATACTTTTCCATACGAATAAATGGGTTTGTTCCATGCTCCATTAAATTCATGAGATGATTTCTCACCAGTCTTCTTACATGAAAACTAAATATCAACAAGGAAGTCCACTTGGGTGGTGGTTTACCATTTATGGCACATGGGTTTTCATGAGGATCATTGTTGGAATTAGAGGATTTAATCCCACAGACCCCTCTTCTCTTCCTAGTGAATAAACGTAGCCCCTCATTTTAGTTGCTTCCATAATAAACTCTCATACTTGTATTTGCATTATAGATATTTACATTTCTTTTACATTTTTCCATGGATGACTAACACATATCCACAAAATATAAAATACTTTATTTATAAGTTGTACATTCACTAGTGGGGCCTTAGCCTTGAGATCCACTCTAGGAATCATACACCACATATTTACAATATTTACATATCAAGCCAAAAAATTCCAAGGGTCAAAATGGGGGTATTGCATTCCCCTCCCTCTTAAAACAACATTGTCCTCGGTGTTCTAAAAACTGAACAAAAAATGTATATTCCCCTTTCATGGCATCCTCTATCTCCCATTTAGACTCATCAGGACCAAGTGCTTCCATTGCACCTTTACCTATGACTGATGTATTGGTTCTAGAGTAATGTTACCTTCTTGTCAAGGATGCACATAAGTTCCACTTAGACTCTCCGTCGTGTTTCACGTATATCACATTCCAATCAATTACGTGATTAGGATCATGTACATACTTCTTAAGAAAAGAAACATGAAAAACATTGTGAGCTCTCATGTTAGCAGGTAATGCAATCCTATATGTAACTGACCCTATCCTATAAAGAAATTCAAATGGCCCACAATATTTTGGTGTCAAATTGGCACAACTTCCCAACATTAGGGAACTTTTCTTTGGCTTTAATTCCAAATAAGCATGATCCCCAACTTTAAATTCCTTTTGCATTGTTTTTAAATTTGCATAACTTTTCTACCTATCCTAGGCCACCTTTAAATTCTGCCTGATCTTAAAAATTTCATGTTCCATTTCCTTGAGCATTCTTGGTTCAATAACTATATTTTTTACCGGTATATCCCAAGTCACTAGAGTTCTGCATCCTTTGCCATACAATGCCTCAAATGGACTCATAATTCCCAATCATGCTTGATAGCCATTATTGTATGCAAGTTCTACCAAGTGTAGGTAATACTCCCACTTGGATGGCTTATCCATTAGATACATATTTAACATATCCTGAAGAACTTGATTCACCCTCTCGGTTTGGCCATATGTTTGAGGATGATAGATGTACTAAAATTCAACTAAGTTCACAATTCCTGAAATAATCCTTTCCAAAAATTAGATGTGAACTTTGCATCTCGATCTAAGACTATTAATTTGGGCAACCCATGCAATTTGGAGAAAATATTCGTTGTCACCTGTTTTATGAGTGGACTTGACTGGAATAAAATGACTTTCCTTTGATATCTTATCCACCACAACCATGATAAGTTGAATCATGATGCCTTCTTGCCATTGACAAGCTTGTTATAAAATCAATAGAAATTATTTCCCACGTCCATTCTCGAATGGTCAAAGGCTGCAATCTTCCTACTGGATGTTGATGCTTTTCGTTGACTTATTGAAACCGCTGACATTGGGAAATGTATTATGCTATATCATTTTTCATCTCATTCGAAAAGTATCATTTCCTTGTTGTTGTTATTGTCTTTAGATATCCTAGATGTCCAGAGTATGGCATTTAATGAATTTCATCCATTACCACCTTCTTCAAATCTACACTGAATATTGTAACGTTAAAAAATCTGTTTACTCGAACTTCTTGAACTTCCACTTCCGAAAATACAAATAATCCATGAATATGTATAAAAGTTGATAAAAATATGATATGATGATTTTACAATGATAAAGTATCCCATAAATATAGGTCGTACATAGTAACTATTCACTAAGAGATATGTCCCTTAATTAACCTAATTAATTTATATCATTATTATTTATTAATGATAATTATCTAATTATTATTTGTTGCGTTTCCTTCCCCTTAACATTATTTGTCCTCAAAGCATAATTTATTGTAAGACTTTGTCCTCTTGCTTGTAACAACTTTTCATGATGTTGTGAGCTTGAAACTACGATACTCGATGAAACTAGGCGGTATAAGCTTTGGAGTCCTGAACTAACGTGTTGCATTTTCTGGGGTGTCATCCATCCCAAATCTACCTTCATTGGAATTGCTTGATGAATTGAAATTCTCATTTTAGGTTTCCAAAAAAGTCATTGATATTGTCTTTGTTCTTTTTCAATGTTGTAGTTGGTTTGTTTGTAAGATGAACGCTGTTTATTTTCTTCTTGACTTTGGTGTTGGTCATAACGACTTTTAAGATTTGGGTGATGATAAGGCCTTCGAGTCATTTGTGGAACCCTTGTAGAAACTTTAATTATTTGTGCTTCGTGTGATTTACTAGTCGATGACAATTCTGAGGATTTTCTAGCTTCTCATTTTTTAATTTTTTTATTTGTTCATCAATCCTTGTTTAGTTTTTTTAAACGAGAATTTTCTTTATCTTTTTCCGATACATTCTTATTGAATTCTTTTTTGGAGAAATTCTTCTTTTTTTCTATGGAATTTCTCTTGTACTTCTTCTTGCGATTTATTTTTATTTTCTTAAATTTTTTGATCTGTGCACTCAAGTCTTGACTATGATTTTTCAAACAAGTAATTTCTTCATACTTACTACCGACAACCTTTTCAAATTCATTCTTCTTCTTTTATTCTAACTGATGATTGTCCTGTGAAATAATCTTCACTATATCCTTGAAGTCTTCAGATGTTGGAGCTTCCAAATCTGTCCTAACTGATGATTTATGTACTTTTCGAGTTATGTATCTACCCAAACAAAAAAAATACTATTTTGTTGTGAATATGTAAAAGTAGTAATAGTTAAATAAGAGTGAAGGTCTAGAGGATATACAGGGTTTTGATAGTACATCTGAACTACTACTTATTGACATATATTAGATATAATATTGTCTTTTTAAATAAAATTACGATTCTTATGGATTTAAAAAAAAACTTAAATCTAAATAAAAGATGTAAATTTGTGAGCTTCAAAGTTTTATAATAGAAGAAGATTTTTTTTAGCCCTTATTCTTATCTCTAGAATAAATATTTGTATAATCATGATTGTCTTAACATAAAAATTCTATATATAATAATATTTATTTTGGTTTTGTGCCTCAAACAATGCATTTAGAAAATAAAAAATTTCACATCAACATCCCATCATAATAACAATAAGAATAAATAAAAACCAATTTTAATGACACAATTGAAATAATTGAGTTGCTTTCCATGCATCAATTGCTTCACACCTAGTCTACTTTCTTAGACTTCATGAGTGAACCAACTGTTCTTGATGTCAATATTGGACGGTGTTAACGTCCCCATTTACCTGACATAAAATGTTAACATTACATGTCAAAGGTTTTCAAAGTTGAGGAAGGTGAGAGGTGGAGTACAAGACACTCTAAAGTCCAAGGTTCTACTCAATGGCAAGTTAGTAAAGTTTCCCAAAGTTCCAAGTGTGAAAAGAGGTAAAGTTTCCCAAAGTTCCAAGTGTGAAAAGAGGTTGAGTACCCCATACTCAAACCTTGACTAATCACCCTTTACCCAAAGTTCCAAGTGCCAAAAGAGGTTGAGTGCCCCACACTCAAACCTTGACTAATCACCCTCCAACTACGAACCTCATTATAAACATTAAATACATGCTCCGTATATCTTTTAGGTCAACATCTCAATTTGGGTTTTATGAACAAAATTTTATGTTTAGTGTTTCACACTAAGGATAGAAACAAACCTTTTTAACCCTCACCATCACGGCGACAAATACATATCATGCAGTATAGCATTTAATGCGACAACGGTCGCACTGTCCGCCGTCGGATCTTACTTTGGAAAGGATCCGACGGCGGACAGTGCGACCGCCATCGCATTGAATGCTATACTGCATGATATATATTTGTCGCCCACCATCACTATAGTCAAATAAATAGATATCGAAGGTAGTCCAACCATCATAATTAAAAAAAATAGATAATGAAGGATTGGCATAATAACTATCACCTCATACATATACATAAAGAGTATTGTTTTTTTTTAATAGAAAAAGTATCACAACTTTATTTATATAAAGTTATATGGTTCATATGATATCTAGATCGTACATTTTCGAAATATATAAGTTTTGGATATACATCGTATACATACATATAACTTTAGCTTGTCTAAATACCCACAGTATATCATACTGTGGGTATTATGTATTGTATTTTATTTGTCAGGATGGGTATGTATTTGCTGTGTGCTGTCCATGTTTGGACTGATATCACTATTGCTGTTCTGTGCAGTATGTAAGTCTGCATATCACGATGATGTAAAAAATTCCTTTGATTCAATGAATACCAAGGAATGTCTTTTTTCGACCAAAAAAAAAAAAAAAAAACTTTAGCTTGTCTAAAAAACAGCGTAGGTGACTTGTCAGTCAAAAAAATACAAACAAAATCTCATACAAAAAACTTCTTGTCGATACATCATGTGATCAAAATCGACTTCTGTCCAAATAGTTCATGGTGTCACAGGGATTCTCCCATTTGTCCATATATCCGAGCGGCAATAATAAACCTTTTTTGGAGAGAAGGTTCGTCTCGGTATTGCTTTCCTGGAATACCTGGGAGAAGGAAATCCGCTAATAAAGTGCACTGATTCTGGTTATGTCTTCGAAAAGAGAGTAAGAAAATATTCCATGAAGGCTTACCAAATTTCAGACAATTGATAACCAACTTTGAATCTCCAAAAATCTTGATATGATGGTTCCCAAGAAAGTATGAGAGAGACAAAAAAGCGTTTAATGGTTGCAAATTCAACTGAATTGTTTGTTACATCTCTAAAAAGTATTGTTAATTGATTAATGGTTTTAACGAATGTAAATATATAGTATAAAAATTATTTAAAAAGTATTAATAATCATCATGCAATGATTATCATAGGATATTTATAAAAGGGGTATGAACATTTTATAAATTTCTAAATTTTAACAAAACAATACAAATAATCTAACTTCTTATTATTAGAGAAAACACTCGTTACCACACCATACCATTCAAATGTCTTTGAACCAAAATGAATGATGTGTTGCAATATTTTCAACAAAGAGAGAAAGTTATATATTGCATTTGTTTTTATATCAAATTCGTACTATTAAACATTATAACTTATTCTTTCAATAATGGCAAACACCATCTCGTTTCATCATTTCAATGGATGAAAAGGTAAAATCATTATGGTTGATAGAGAGTATGGATTACGTTGAATGAGGTATAATTTATGATTGGTATATTTATTCATCATTTTATTATTAAAATTAATTTATAATAATAGTAAAAAGGGAACATGTAAATTGGTTAATTTGTTTTTAAATGGTAATTAAAGTAACTCAGTTTTTATAATAATTCGAGATTTAATCAACATTAAGTTTAAAATCATTATATTTCTTTAGAGACTAAAAGAAAGATTTAGAGGCTAAAAGAAAATTAAGATTTACATCATCGACCCTACTTTAGAAGATAAAAAATATCTATATGTTTTAACTAGTCCAAAGAAAAGAATTAATATAGCCAAGATAAGAACGCACTCTCATGAGCTCCATAGTGAAACAGGTCGTTGGACAATTCCTCAAACACCATGGGTGGAAAGGATCTGCCATCTCTGTGAGAATATGAACATTGAGGATGAAAATCACTTCCTCTTAGAGTGCCCTGCATATGCCCACATTAGATCTCAGTTTCATAATCTTTGTTACAATATCGACCTTCCTAGCCTTTTAACTTGTGAAAATTATAGTGAGCTTGGGACGCTTCTTGCAAGCTCTTTGAGCGTAGAAATACAATTTTAAAATAAACTAAATAATTCGTTTATTTAGGTCCGATAAACCAAGGTGACGGCGTCGTCGGCGTCGTCGTGATATGCTTCTTACAAAAATATTGAATTTGAATAAGAAAAACAATATTATTTTTATAAAATTATTTGAAATAAATTCAATTCTTTAAAAATGAATAAATATCGTGTTAAATATTTACATTTAATCAATAATTATAATTATAATTGGAGAAAACAAAAATGCCAATAGAGTTTATTATTATGCATGGAGTTTTTAAGAAATGGCATGATTTTTGTTGATGATTTTGTATATTACTTAAATAATTATTTGAGAAAACAAAAGTGCCAATAGAGTTTATTATTATGCATGGAGTTTTTAAGAAACATGATTTTTGTTGATGATCTTGTATATTACTTAAATAAGGTAGTTATAAACAAGGTAGTTATATTTGATTATTTTAGTTTAGTTTATAATTATAATTATAATATTGAAATTTTATCTAAAAGTCAATTTTATGATATGTAATTTTTTTAGTAGTTTTATTTTATAATTATATTTTTACACAAGTATAGTGATGATAATGATAATGGTCATTAATATTTATTGAGATCAACTTTAGTCTATTAAACCTTCAAAAAATGGAAAGAATTATGTTGTTTTTTAGTAGTATTTTTTACAATTATATAAAGTGCCTTAGTATAGTGATGATGACGATGATAATGGTTATTAACATATATTGAGATCAAACTATTAGACCTTAAAAAAGATAAGGGATTACATGGTTTGCTTTAACAATTTTTTTTGTATTCAAATATCATTAACATAAGCATTCCTAAATCACCATAGTTCTAATGAGTTAAAATATTTGGAACACCTATATTATAACAAATATTTTGAAATCGTGGTCTAATGTGGGAGTACATAGAGCATTTTATGAGAAATTGTTTTTCTTAGTGTCACAAAGATGACAAATACTTTTGATGCATGACATTTTAGGAGTTGTCCAACACCTTATTTAACAATGGAGCTTGTGAGAGTTTGTTCATATTTTAGCAATGTTCATTTTCTTCATTAAACTAATCAAAACAAAGAGATGGTTTTGATCTTCTAGATTATGGTTGATCACCTCCTTATTGTATCTTAATTTTCTTATTTCCTCTAATTCTTTATTACACCACAAATTATCCTTAAATTTAGATGTAATAATATTTTCAATTTTATCATTTTTCTATAGAGTAACATCTTCCTTGGTTCCTTGATGATTTAGCGAAGAATTGGCATCCTTCCCAACCCCACTTGAGATGCAAGTGGTTTTGACTCGAGTTTAAGCAATCTTAGGAAGCCTCCTATCTTCCATGTTGTTGATCTTGTACTTGTATACTAGGTCGTAGTCATATCCATGTCGTCAATGAGGAAGGACTTGGTTTTATGAGGAGGATATGATAGAGTATACTGCCTTTAATTTTAATATTATAAGTTATAAAAAAAAACTTTTGGATTTTCTCTATCGCTCTCCATCATTCTCTAGAAATGTTGCAGTTCCACACTTAACAACCATATAAGATAAAAAGGAGTATTGAGAGTTTAAAAAGGGAGTTTATTCTTATAGCAAATCCAAAGTTTTGTTGCTTTATAATTGTTTTCAAGTCCACAATAAGTTTCTAGTACCCTTCATTTATACTTTTTTTTCTCAATGCTATAGTTCTAGCTAATACTATGATCAACATCGATTTTGAGATATTTGTATGATGTCACTTCCTCCAAATTGTTGTTGTCATATACAAAATAAGTGTAAGTGATTTTTTTGATTTGCTTATCATAAGCTTTGTTTTGTTAGTATTGATAGACATACATGTGCTAGAGAGAAAACCCATAATAAATTTTAGTTACTTGTTGATATCATAAGGACTTGTCACCATAAGAACAAGCATAACGAAGACTTGATGATGACTATACCAATTAGCCTTTTTGTCGACACACCATACTTATTCCAACAACCCTTTAACTTGTCAATGCATATCCCAAAAATGATAGGTGGTAGGGGACAACCTTGCTTAACTCCTATATTAAAATTAATTTCTTCATACTAGCCCTCAATGTCCCTAAACTTGACAGTAATGTTCATGTACAACATCATTGCAATGACTCTCAAATCAAACAAAACTTTTATCTCTTCTAATCTATTCCAAATGTTAGTTATGGGTAGTGTGTCAAATTCTTTTATAAAGTCAACAAAGTAACATAGGAGATTGACTTTATTATTGTGGCACTCCTCCGCAATGATTCTCAGGCGCAACAATGTGGTGCATAGTTGA
The DNA here is from genome assembly GCA_001517045.1 of Pseudotsuga menziesii. Lineage (NCBI taxonomy): Eukaryota > Viridiplantae > Streptophyta > Pinopsida > Pinales > Pinaceae > Pseudotsuga > Pseudotsuga menziesii. The sequence continues at coordinate 935,716 of LPNX011092974.1, read as the reverse complement.
ATGATAGCTCATAAATATGACTTAGCCTATAACTCTTTTTTGTGGCTTTCTATCCATATATTGATCTTCTTTTCCATAATTGTTCCATATAACTGGGCTAAAATAGGGCTAATCATAATGGTCCTAATTAGAGAGATTTATTTTATCCCCTCTTTTAAAAATATGACAATGAGGCTTTGATTATATGATTTAGGGAATCCTAGTTTGACTACTAAATTGAAGAACTTGTGGATGTGAGGGTTGAGGATAGACCCTCCAATTTTAAAACTTATATGTGGTAGCCTTCTATGTACTTTGTTTTCCCTTTTGTGAGCTACTTAAACCAAACTCTTGGACTTTAGCTCTTTTTTGTGGCTTTATATCCATACATTGGTATTATTTTTCATAATAGTTCCATATAACTTGGCTAAAGAGGGTTAATCATAATGACCCTATAATTAGAGAGATTTATTTTATCCCATGTTTTAAAAATATGAACAATGAAGCTTTGATTCTAGGGTTTAGGAAAACCCAGTTTGACTGCTAAATTGAAAAAACTTGTGGATATGAGGAATGACGATAGACCCTCCAATTTTTAAGATTCCTACTTGTTAGCCTCTATGTCCTTTGCTCTCCATTTTGTGAGCAATTGAACCCCACATTCTATGTACACTTATAAAGAAAAAATATCTTCCTCTGCAGAAACCATTTGGATGTTGTCCGTGACATCAAGGTGTTCATAAATATTTTTAAGGTAGGAATTATAGTCCCTCCAAGAAATCATATTGTTTTTCTTTAGTTTTATGAGTTGGAATTTGACTTCATAATTTCTTAGGAACTAGCTTAGAGAGGTGCAAAAACTTATCTTGCTTCCTAATTATAGAGTAAATCCCCCCCCCTTTAATTAGAGATTTGTACATATCTGTCTTAAATGATTTTAAGGACTCGTTAGAAGCATCTCTAATGGTTTTATATCAATTTTACACTCTTTATCATACTAAGGTTTGATTGTTCTATCATCATTTTTACATGACACCTCGATAAAGAACTTGTTAATGGAAGTAGAGAGGGTTGTTGTAAAATTATGATAGAGGTCTTCAATATTGTCCTTATTTCGTAGAAGATTTAATTCATTGTTTAAATCCTTAAAAAAACATCCACTTTATTTTTGTTGAAGATCAAGTGTGTTTGGTTATCAAAATTCTCTTTACGAAGCTTTGTGAGTGATGATATAAAATAATATGCCATATTTATATTAATATCAAGAAAATGGAGGATGAACAACATTTATTTATTATTATTTTTATGATTAAAAACAATTAACAACATAAAAAATATAGAGAACCATTATTAAATAACCAATGAAACATGAAGGAATCTCTATATAAATTTCCAATAAATGTTTCATTTGAGGAGGGAAATTATTCTTGGTGATCTACAATCCAATATAGGGAAGATATTGTCCCAAATATAATGTACATGAGAACAAGAAAAAGATAAATCTACTTGAGAGTATATGTTGGCTCAGTTTTAAATTTTACACAAAAGCTAAATAAATTAAAACCATCATAAATCCATTTTTAATCAAAATCTATCAAACACCTAGAGAGATCAAATTTCTTTGGATATAAATCTTTTATCCTAATAAATCCAAGTATAAGATAAATCTATACCGCTTTACTTATATATGACATCACTATCTTTCATCTTTTTCTCGCTACACATGACCACTCCACTCCTCAATGTGACTGTAACGTTTTAATGAGAATTATTAAGGTAAGAATTAAGGTAGGACCCTAATGTCTATGATCCAATGGAAGACCATCTTTACTTTGGTAAGGTGTGATTAGTCCATTAAAAATATATATATTTTTATTAGTATATTATACTTTTTATTAATTGAAATTTTAATATAATAATATATATTTAACATAAACGGATCCAATGGAAGACCATCTTTACTTTGGTAAGGTGTGATTATTTTTTAATTAGTATATTATGTTTTTTATTAAATACCATTCTAAAATAATATATATAATTATCTATATTATTAAAATAATGCTTTTATAGTAAATGAATTTTATTTTTTCTTAAGTTTTTATAATAAAAATAATATAAATTGTAATCCTTTTTCTTAGAATAAAAATAAGATAAGTTTCATTTCTTCCTTTTTATATTGCTAAAAAAGAGTGATCTAAATGACCCAATCCCAATATCTAAGTTCTTTTGAGATCATCAATCTCCAAAAACCTGATGGAGCCCTTCAATAATATCTAATACACACTATCAAAAGAAGGATAGGAACTATACAATTACTGTATACTAATTATATTTGCATCTTTATAATTGAAATTGTATGATTTTTATATACTTAAACAAAATGGTAAGTAAGAAGCATTCACTTCTAACAGGTGAATTGTTTTTTTTTCTTTCTTATATATATATATATATATATATTTTCCACAGAAAAAAAATCGTAACTTTATTCAAAATTACATTCCTCATATGATCCACTATCATTTACTGATCAGTGTCCATTTCCTCAATTCTTCAGCACAAAAATGCTTTACAATAGATAATAATTGATTAAAAATCAAATTATATCCAATCCAAAAAATATCAAACAGTTAAACTACAATCAACAAAAGTTGTATCTTGTAAGTTAAACAGAAAGTAGTTTTTTCACTTTACAATCATCAAAGTATACCAACATATAATCCTTGATCTTCAAAACTATACAAACAAAGTATATCAACATGTAATCCTTGTTCTTCAAAGACTATGTAAAGTATATCTATCATCTAAACTAGTCTTTATCCACAGAGTAGTATCCTTCAAAACTGTTATCAATATGAGTTTTAATCCTTCAAAAATAATCTGTCAAGCTATCAAGATAAGTCTTTAACAATAACTATCACAAAGTATCATTTTGCCATCAAAACTGTCAGCAAAAAAACACCATTGAGTCTCATGACTCACCCCCCCAACCATAATCCTAGAAAATCTGAAAAGTCTCATAAATTTCAGTTCCTCTAAACTCTTGGATATTCCAATGCCCTTCCTCCACATTAGCACCTGCATTAGCTAATGCATCAGCTTTAGAGTTCCTTTCACAATAAATATGCTTATAATCAACTTTAACAAGGAAATTAGAAATACGGATCACCTCCTACAAGCCCTGAGTAAGAAGAATATTATTAATCCTAAACTTACCAGATACCTAGTTGATCACCAACTGTGAATCCCCAAAAATCTGCATAGTATGAACCCCCTGCTTTAAAGACAAAATGATAAGCAACTTTAAAGCTAAAAGCTCAGCAAAGTTATTGGTACCCAACCCCAGTCCAGCAGAAAATGTGAAAAAGTGCTCATCTGATAAAAACAGAATACCACCAGCCCCACAGATCTGTGGCACACCAGCTCCCGAGCCATCAAAATACCCCCAGGGTGATGCTTTGTCAATATGTTCATTAACAACGATTCTAATGTTCATAACTCTATTATCCAAAGGATAAGAATTTAGAAACCCCAAACATAAGGACGATACCACATAAGTCTTTGGTTGAATATCTTCAAAAAAAAATTGATTCCTAGCCTTCCATATGAACCATGAAACAATAACAAGTAAAGATCTATACCTGATATCTGCATTCAAAACCCAATTCTTTACACAGTCTAAAACTGATATACCGTGCCAAATATTTAAGTATCTTAACTTGGCCTCAATTTCTAACCAAACCCTCCTCGTAAATGAACATTCGAAACCAATATGAGAACTAGTTTCAGACTTCATTTTGCAAATATAACACCAGTCAGGTCCTTCTCTGCCTCTTCTACACAGTATATCCCATGTAAGTGCTTTCCTTGAAAATAAAAACCAACAATAGATTTTTTTTTTATTTTAGTGGACATTTAAGTTTCCATAACCACTTCCACCACCAGGAACTTTCCAACTCATTCCTATCTTGAATATGATGAAAATACCTAGCTTTGGGAGTGTACTTACCTATTTTAGATAGACTCCATACCAGCTGATCATCCTCATTAGTTATTCTAACATGACTGGATATCAACAAAGCAACATAATTATTCCAAATTATGATTTCCTGGTCCACAAATCCAAATAAATCAGCATCCAACCAGCCCTAATCCTGAAGTAATACTATACCAAGGCAAGCAATATCCTTCAAAACAGAAAAACCAGCATTATGAAGTTTATCAATCATAGAGACTGGTAAACAATGCCTCCATTTTCATCCAACCCAAGGATCTATGCCAATACACACCTCAGTTCCAGTCCCAACTCTCCACACAAGTGACTGTCCAATAAGATCAAATGACCAAAGTACTACTTTCCAACAAATGGATATGCCCTTCTTTTTCTTAACATAAACCCTTATCCAATCTAATAAAGTTAAAGGTGAAATATATTTCTGTATTGCAATCTGGACCCAAAGTCATGTACCATTAATCAGATTCCACACATTTTTAGCAGCAAGTGATTTAGCAAATAATGCAGGAATTTTTAATCCCCAACCTCCCAGAGATTTGGGATTTGCCAAAACCTTCCATGAAGACCAAGGTAAACCAGTAGAATCTTTGTTACCAGACCATAAGAACTTGAAACAAATCTTCCTTATTCTTTCAAGAATACCCACTGGTATCCAAAAGTGCATCCAATATACTGGAATGGCCTCAAGAACAGACTTCACCAATATTAGTTTTCCACCCTTGGATATCCATCTAAAACTCCAGTTTTTAATCCTCATTTCCACTTTTGTAATGAGCCAATCCCAATCCTTCATGAGATATCTACAAGGTTTTAGATGGAAACCAAGATATTTCATACCATACTCAATTTTATCAACATTAAAAGAAAATATGTTCTGAATTGAAATCAACTCAGATTCATTCAATCCAGAATAATAGAAAGATGATATGTCCTCATTAATGAGCATTCCATATGCTTTACAGAAAATCATCAACACCTCATATAATGTTGACAATGACTGTTCAGAATCATCAGATACCAAAATGATATCATCCACAAACAAAATATGAGATAGAATAATATTGTTACCAAAGGAGATACCATGAAAAATCCCCACTATTTTGTGCAGAAAGGATATACCTACTCAAACCTTCTACCACAATAAGAAACAGTAAAGGAGCCAAAGGGCATCCTTGCCTAAGCCCCCAGCCAGATCTAAAAAAAGTTGAAGCCACCCCATTAATAAGTACAGCAAAAGAAACTGAAGTAATGCTGCTCATCACCCAGGTAATAAAGGATACAGAAAACCCATTTTAGTCATAATTACACATAAAAATATCCAATTTACACGATCATATGCCTTAGATAAATCAATTTTTAGCATCACTGATTTCATACCCTTACAATGAATAGAATGTAAACCTTCCTGAATAATTCCAACAGCTTCATGTATCTGTCTTCCAGGAAAGAACCCAAACCGCTCTTTAGAAATAATTCTCCCCAAAATATTTTTAATATGAGTAGAAATGATTTTACCAATGATCTTATATATAAAATTACATAAAGATATTGGTATGAAGTCATCAAATGACTTAGGAGAACGGTCTTGGGAATCAATGCAATAAAGGTAGTATTAAAAACAACAGGTATTTTCCCACAAAGTCTCGATTCTTTAATAACTCTTAACAGATCACTTCCCAAGACATCAAAAAGTGCCCTATAAACTTCCACTGGAATCCCATCAGGTCCAGTACCCTTATCATTTTTACTTGCTGACAAAATAGACTGAATTTCCCCAAGTGTAACATGAACCATAAGTTCTAAATTTTCAGCTACAGAAATATCAGAAGGATATTTGTCAGCAATTTCCAAAATCTCAAACAAATGAAGATTATCATCTGCTTGAAACAGAGTATCAAAGTGTTGTACACCCGGCCCAGCAATAGACTCAAATCCCTCAACAATATTACCCCTATCATCTGCTATCTTCCATATAGAATTAACAAATTTTCTGTGGTTAGCAAATTTATGGAAGAAAGGTGTATTATCATCACCACATAGTAACCAGATAACTCTACTCTTCTGTCTGGCTTCCTTTTCTCTATCCAACAAAATATTTCTTCTTCTAGATTCCAACACATACAGAGAAGCCTTATCATCATCAGTAGAATAACCAAAACCAAAATTGGTACATGCATTCTCTAATAAAATCTCAATCTCTACTAATTCTTTAGTATCCTGTTCTTTCCTCTTAACAGAACAACATATAGATACATTTTTAATCTTGTTAAGATTAGCAGAGAATTGAGATATAGGAGACAAATCAGAATTTTCATCATACACCTTCCAAGTATTTTTCAATAAAGTGACCAAATCCTCATGTTCCAGCCAGTGAGAATTAAACTTGAAAGGACTATGCGAAATCTTGTCATGACCCAAAATTTGTAAAAATACAGGATGATGATCTGAGTCCCCCCCACACCCCACCCATTGACGAAAGCAGAGCTCAAATTCCAAGAGATCAACATAAATCATCAATCTATCCAAACGTTTACAGATGTTCTCACTCCCAACTCTTCTGTTGGTCCAAGTGGGTAGAATCACACTTGGCACAATATCCACAAGGCCATAATCATCCAAGATTTTTGCAAAAAAACCAGACAGACAATCACTTCTGGCCTTATCACCCCAAATCTCAGATAAACCCATGGAGAAATTCAGATCCCCACCAAAAATAATCTTAGAACAGTTAAGACTCACAAAATCCAAGATATAGTTCCAGAACCCTTGCCTCTCAACATAAGGTCCATAGACATTAAAAAAACCTAAATCCATTTTAAGTTCAGTTGAATAGAGAGCTACATATAATCCCGAATCCATTGCCCATGAATTCAAGAAATGTAAAAAACGATTTCTCCAACCCACAAGTAAACCCCCCGATTTGCCTTTAGCATCCACAGAACAAAAAGTCCAACTAGGCAATAAAAATTCCATATTACTAGCAAACAAAACCCCATCACACATAGTTTCTTGTAAAAACGGAACATCAACAGACTGATCAGCCACCAGCCTACAGATAGCTAGTTTTTTTGGTTTACTAACTAAACCTCTACAATTAAGAGTCATCACTATCATAAGGAAACCCTAATATGGGCATCCACTGCTCTAAGTGCCCCAGAAACATCTGAATGTTCGCATATCGCTAGGATTGATGATCAAGAACCGGAGCCTTAATCGAAGCGTTAATGGAGGTTTAATCAACAAAATGTACACCTCGAGATAGAGTTAATGGAGCTTTATTGCTTTGACAATGAATGTTGTACATCTGGCATGGCATCGGGTATCATTTAATTGACTTTTTGGTATTGATGTTTTTTATCTATACATGATTGTACTTAGGTAAACTAGTTGATAGACACGTTTTCTTGGTTGATCTTAGTGCTCGATTCGACTTTTTGGAGATCGATCTGGTGTCGGGTATCATTTATTTGACATTTTATTGCTTGACACGTTTTCTGGGCGATGATTGCTGTAATGAATGCTCCGAATTTGTGGGGATTTGCATAATCTACAGGGTCTAAACCTTTCATTTGTTTTTCTTACCCTTTGGCGGTTGTTTTTTCCTACGACGGTGGTTTTCCTGCAGTGCTATGGTTTTCCTGTGATATGGTTGTATCTTCCTATGACGGCAGTTTTCCTGTGCTATGGTGATGAATGGTGCTCGTCTGGTATGGTGTCGGGTATCATTTATCTGAATTTTTGGTACTGTTGAACTGAACTGTTCGTGTTTTCAATTGGGTGAATTGCTGATAGACATGTATCTCGGATGATCTTGGTGCTCGATTTGACTTTTGGGAGATCGATTCATTAAAATCTTCGGCATGTTTTGCTTTACATGTGGTTTGGTGACGGGCTGATATTATTGCTTTTCATTTGTGGGGATTCGCACTCTTTACAGGGTCTAAACCTTTTATTTGTTTTGCGTATCCTTTGACGGTTGCATCTCCTTGTGACAGTGGTATTCCATCCTGTGGTCTTTGGTTACAGGGGTGTTTTCTTTGTGTTGACACTATTTCTGATATGTCTCTGCGGGACACAAAAGCGTTAGCGCGCTCTCCTCAGAGCACCTGGGTTTTTAACTCCACGAAGGTGATCTCTAATAAGGTTTCTGAGCTTTGTTTGAGTTTTCCACCACCGGGGCAGGGAAGGGTATCTGGTGAGCAGAAGCAATCAAACTTTTCCTTTGATGGGGTTTCTGATGCGAAATTGATGGCGTCGGGCATAAATATGGATATGGCTTATGGGTTTTCACCCCCTGTGACTGGTCAGGAGGATATTGCTACGCGGGTTTCATTGGATTTGGATCTGCTTCTGAAATCTTCTGTCAAGAAAGCATCCCCTTTGTTGGATAATTTTTTGATAGCCGTTGAATCTGTTGGGTTCGTTGATTGTGGGGTGCCTGATAAACCCTGGGATGGTTCTCTTCAACACCGTGCATCGAAGAAGGTTTTTGTTAAAACTTGGAAATGTGTACGTAAACAGGAGAAACCCATGCTTCTGGTGGTGGGTGAGGATGTTCCCTTGAACGAGATCATGCTTACCAATGCACTAACATTCGTGGGTCGGTTTGGAGGGAGAAAGATTAGTGCAGAAGATATTCATAGATGGGTAGCTGATTCATGGCTTCTGTTGGTTAGCCTCTGTCCGAATATTTTCATACTCCCCAGGGGTTGGCTGGCATTCAAGTTTAAGAATGCTAATGATTTGGATATCATTCTGAAAGCTTTTTGGAAATGGGACAGTTCGGGTCTTTTTCTTAAGTGTTGGATGCCATTATTTGATCCTCGCATTGAGAGGTATGACTCTATTCCTATTTGGGTTAAACTGCCTAATTTTCTTTTTGAGTTTTGGTCTGTGGATTTCTTTAGGATGTTGGGTAACACTCTTGGGACATTTCTTGAGGCTGATGTGTCTTTTTTAGAAATTGGTATTTGTTGTCTGGGGAAAGTACTGGTCCTTTTGGATATGCGCAATGGTCTTGCTGAAGACATTGTCATTAAGAAAGGAGAATTTGTTTTTACTTAGCCTTTAGATTATGTTGGTCCGCCCTTCCGATGTAATCGCTGTCACTGTTATGGTCATCTTTTAGACCACTGTCATTTACCTTTCTTGAAGAAACTGTCGTTTATTACTCCCAAGTCCAAATTTGTTTGGCGAGTCAAGAAATCGTATGTTCTTGTTGATTTTTCCTTGTCCCTATTCGCTGGTCGGGAGGGATTTTTTCCTTTGGATTCTGATATCTGTTGTGAAAACTCTGAAACTAATACCCCAGAGATTTGTAAAACTGTTGAAACTAATGACCAAGAGATCTGTGATTCGATACTAAAACCTTTGAGTCTGGCTTCCTTGGTGGATTTTGAGGAGGGTACTTTACTCAGTAAAATTTTGGAGGCTGGAGTGGAACATTTGGATAATTACATATTGGGTGAATCTAGTCTCAGGGATTTAGCGTTTATCTCTCCTATCAAGGTTTTGAAGGGTACTGTTGCAGCTGCAACATTTTCCCAAAATTCCAAAAAATTTCAGGACCCTCCTTTGCTTGGATTAGTTTGATTTTCTTCTTTGATTTGATCTGATGATTTTTTCAGAAAGATTTTCTAATGCTTGGATTGATCTATCACTTGGTTTGATTCTTCCTCTAACGCTTGAAACAACCCCTGTTTGATCAAACTTTATCGTTGCTTTTAAATGCGTTTCCAGCATGCTTGAATCGGAAGTTTTTTGGTTGGCGCTCCCTCCGTTGCGGAGAAATAACGAGTCTTGACTTCGACTTTTCTTCCGATATGTTCGTTTGCACATCGGCTGTTTTTTTTGGTTTTACATCGGAACTTTTATTACAACCTCCTCTGCAATTGCAAATGGCAAACTGTGAAGTTTCCCGATCGCCACTTTACTTTTCAGCCCCGCAATGTTGTTTTCGCCGCTCCTTAAGTCTTGGGCTTCCGCCGTTGCGGCTACCGAAAGCTCTAACCTTCTAGTCAGTTAATCATTTTTCTTCCGATTCAGACTTTACCCATTGCGGATTGATTTATCCTTCACGGCTCCGTCGTTGCGGCTCCCGATTCCACTATTGTCCCGGCGATTAGTCTTACGAAGTTCCGAGTCGGTTGTCCCCGCGGATGGATTAGTGGTTTGGCCTTCCACTGTTGCGGAAAGAAATATGCTTTCGCTCCCCGATCAGTTAGTCTTCCGACTTTCGATTAAGTTTTTTCCCGCCTGTGTGTCGCATGTCCGTAGTCTTTTTCTTTTCCGCCGTTGCGGTTGGGCAAAGCATTTGGCTTCCGATGTCAATGTCCTTCCGATTTTCGATTTGAAGCTTTCCCGCCCACAACTTAGATCATTACCCTTCCGATCAGTTAATGGTTTCTCCTTTGATAAAGACTTTGCTTATGGCGGGATGACTTGTCCTTTGTATCTCCGCTGTTGCGGCTCCCGAAGCAACTAAGCGCCCGAAGTCCAAAACGCTCCGCCAGCCGATGCGTCAGTCTTTTAGTCGCTTGCTCGTAGTCATTTCTTTTCCGCCGTTGCGGCTATGCAAAGCTTTCGTCTTCCGATGTCGATATTCTTCCGACTTCCGATTTAGAACTTTCCCGCTCGAGGCTTAGTCAAAACTCTTCCGACGCCGATGTGCTTGAGGTATTTCGCAGTACCCATTGTTTGTCAGGACTTGCTTATGTGATTACGAATGAAGCTACCCTTCCGATGTAAGTATATTTGAGCCACCGTCGAAGTCATGAATGATGTCTATTGAGGCTGTAAGTGGATGAAGTAGTGATGGCAGCGTTTGTTAAAATTCTCAGAACTAGTGGTGCACCGGCCTTTTCTTGCTATAATTTAACGTAGTTGATTTTCTTGAAAATACTGTCCCAATGAATGATTGTTGTCGTTTAATGGCAGGAGCGTTCAGGGGACATTTCAGACCATCGTGGCGCGAAGGCATAGCTGCGAGCTTTGGAAAAAGGTCGAACCAGCAGAATCGCAAAAAGGGCAAACGAAGGAAAAGACAAAATGAGTAGCGACAAAGACATAGACCCGAAAGATCTATCAGTTATTGATCAGATCATGAATGCGTACAGAAAGATAAAAAGAAGGGATTCAAAACATTTGAAGAGACCGAAAGGTCACGCGTTTGGGGGAAGCCCAAGAGTTTTGCTTGTAATATAAGTATAGGAGAGTTAGATAGAAAAGGGGGCTTTTTCCCAGTTAGACAGAAAAAGGGATATTGTAAGAAGAACTACTTTTTTTTGCAATAAAGAGTTATTGTTTGCCTGTTGGAGAAAGCTTGGTGGGACTTTCAAATGTTATGCTGTGGATGGTGGAAAGATGAACTATTTTGTTTTTCCAGCTTTTGTCCATTAACCGTGAGATCGTTCTAACTCTTAGAACCTATGTTCTTGTTTAAATGATTTCTGGTTTATTTTGTGGAATTACCACCATGAGTAATGCATGCTGTTCATAAAACAATTGGCTATCTGATTGTTGAAATATCTTTAATTGTTAATTTGTTGTAGAAAGAAACTTTAGCTACCTGTAATTTCTCTTTATAATGCATGTACAATACACATTACTCATAATTAAGTTACAGTTTGCTCCCCGGGGATAGATAGATAGATAGTTAGTTTTATTTCATTATTGCATATGTGATTGAGATGCTTGTGAGTGCTAAGACGAGAGGTAAGAACCTGCGCATCACATTGTGACTGATCCTTGCATCCTTATCACCCTGCATGGTTAACTAGGCATATGCATATCATACTTAAGTCAAAAAATACAAAAAATACACCCGGTGGACCGGGCCGCAACCAGTAAAACCTTTGTTTTTGTTACTTTGACCTATGGTAGCCGGACCGCAAATCGGACGGATTCCCTATACCAAACAGTCACGGGCTAGTTGGGAACGTTGATTAGGGAGAATCCCTTGCTGTTGTAGCCTCCGAATTTCCAGGCCTCAACAGGTACCGGTTCTGGATATTTTCTTAGATCTAGTTCTAAGGTATTGGTGGATTATGTTTCTTCTGTTAGAAGTAGGAGATTATTGACTACAAAATATCTTATATATATATATATATATATATATATATATAAAAGAGAAACACTGGCTTACCCTCTTCATGCTTTTTTTATTATGGGTCATGATGTATCATTGTTGTGATTTTATTTCACTATATAGTTGATTATATTTAGGATCAATTTGGTTGTAATTTTAAGTTTTTTTAGAATTTATAAAAATTATTTATTTAAATATATATTTTTAGTATTTTAAAAGTTAGTTGTTATTTTTTTTCAAATTTGGGAAAATTTAAAATTTATTTTAAAGATCGCTGTTAATAATCATATGCTTTGTGATTATTTTATATATAAATTGCATACTAAAGAGTTTAATTAGAAAGAATGTGTATTTTTTAATTGTTTTCATGATATTTGAATTTTAAGTCTAGTTTACTAAATTATTTTGCATGTTGCAACCAATCTAATAATTCTAGGAAAATGCCATCGATTTATGAGAGTGATCTTATTAAGATCTATGTATCTAGCACATATTCTCCAAGTCCCATCTTTATTGAATACTAAAATAACATGTGACCCACATGGAGAGGTACTCAACCTTATAACTCTCACCTCCAACAAAAGGCACTACATTAAGTTATATTTCATCAATAAAAGTTCTTTACGGTTGATGACAAATGACAATGTATGTTTGATGTGGTTTCATACTTTGGTTTATTATATTAATGATCTCATTTTTCTCTTTAGTTGTAATTTCAAATTATTTTTAGTTTTTGAAGATTAACAAGAATTGTTGTTTTAAATTTTATTTATTATTATTTTATTTATTTATAAATTAAAATTTATTTACATTTTATATTATTTTATTGATTTACAACTTGAGATTTATTTATCATTTTGTATTATTTAATATTTTATTTTTATTTCATTTGACTTATTAAAAATAGATATTTATAGCAATATACTTTGTGATTACCTTATATATAAGTTACATAATAAAGAGTCTAAATCTAAAAAACACATTTTATTTCCTAAATGTTTTTGTCTTTGTTATGGATTTGATGATATTTTAACTTTAAAACTAGTTTAGTGAGCTATTTCAGATGTTGTAACCAACCTAACAAGTCATTGTTTTTAGGAAAATAGTATTGTTTTTGAGAGTGATCTTGTTGAGATATTTATAGCTATTACATATCTCAAAGTATCATCCTTGTGGAGTAACAAAATAACATGTGACCCATGGAGAGTTACTCAACCTTATAAGTATCTATTCCAACAAGTCTTTTCATTGCTTCTTCACCTCACCTGATTCTAATATAGAATGATTGTAGATCCCTATGTTCGAGAAAGGAGAGCATGGAAATAACTGTATCTTCATGCTTCTCTTCCCTCTGGTAAGGTATACATTTTGGCTCATGGAATACTTTTTTGGTTTGGATTTCAGGGAGTCGACCTTTTGGTTTGCATCGATCTCGTAGGAGTAATAAGCCCAAACTGTTTTTCACTCCAGTTTTGCATCCCTTTTTTCGAATTTATTGCTTTCTTGCTTATTAAGTCACTCTCGCTTGTGTAGGTTGTGGTACTTGGGTTTTAGATTTGAAGAATTTCTTTTTGGTATGAGTGTAGAAAGAATATTATATGCTCAACCCTTTGAAAGCTTCATAGTGATGCTCGAGGCTAAGATTTATGGTGGCACTTGTAGTTCTCCTCAATGGGTTTAGTATATTTGGATCATGGACTACATTATATGCATTTCATTATTTTTGTTGTATAGGTTGAGCTTGTTGTAACTTCCTTTTTGGTTTTGTGTTCTTGAACATTTGCTAAATGCAAGTTCAACATCCCTTCTTTTAATAAAGACATTATGACTTTTTCTTGGAAAAAAAGTCCAAGATCTTTCCATTCCATAATTGAATAAAATTATGATAATATCAATAAAATGACAAAATCTATGTCTTTATTAACTTTACGTTCATGAGGCAAAGCTTTATTTTTTTCATATCTTTTTTTCCCTTGGAAAATAACTCGTGGGAAACCCCTAAGCGCTTCCCTTCGCTCCAACGATAGTACCCAGTGTAATGTGGGTGGTGCCTACGTTCCAAGAACCTTTCCCTAAGGAGATAAAATAGAGTCGAACATATGACTTCCCCTCCATTGAAGACATCTGATATTTGGTTCATGACCACTTGAGCTAACCATGAGGGTATTTTAATTTGTATACCTTTTATAAAACCCCCTTAAATTTGGCTTCTCATTAATTGAAAGCATATGGGAATGCATGCAATAATATTAATAATGGGTTAATTAGACCTCATTATTTGAATCATAAGCTCTTAATGATATTTTCTACAAGCTATGTGTGTTTTCTTGACATTTTTAGTACATGAAGGATGTAACACCGTGGAAGTTTTATTTATTTATTTCAAGTTATTATAGTTGCTGCAAAAAGTTATGAACTAAATTACCATGCCAAGTATAATTGGCTAAAAGTAAAAAAATTAAGGTTAAGATGGTTTATCTCATGCCTAAAAATGGGGAAAATAATTAATAATATTCTCTATATGTTAAATTTGACAGCTAACCTAGTTGTAAAAGTAGATTAAAATTAGTATCAATTATACTAATACTGCTACTAATAAGTAGAAACCATGTTACACAATGCATTTTTTTTGTTCAACTAGTTCCTTCTTGGTAAAACTTTTTGGAAAGGGCATTAGTCTTCAAGCATTAGTTGATAACCTAATCTATGTGAAGACAAAGGATAAATTTGTGACTAAGGGTAAATTATTGGAATGATTATGATGTTGTCTTGTAACAATTGTAAAGGGAAAGATTTTATGTGTGGTTTATCATTTAATGATTTCTATATACTATTTTCATTTATTATTATTATAGAACTGGGAAGAAAAATGTTTTAGGAAACTTGTTTTGATATTCTTTTTTTCTCTATTTTTTTTCCATGATACAATGTTTTGGGGGAAACCCCTAGGTACTTCACTTCCTTTCAAGGATGGTACTAAGGCTAAACACTAGATTGTTCAAGCTATAACGCCAAGTCAACAATAGGGAACGAATCCAACATGTTACTTATGGAAATATAACCTAGGTGGGGAGGATAACACTCTATCCAACATCCGCTCAAACTACACTCAATTCACACAAACACACACATGGTTGTTATGAACTAATTGAAAAACCAAATGGTATGAGAAAAATCCACACAAGTTCATGTTGAAGCTCAATAAATAGATGTTGTCTATTAATCTTATGATTAATATGTACCTTTAAGCTCGAACTGTACAATTGAAATATTTGAAATGGAATAGAACTATAACCTTAAAAACATACAATATATATGTAGATATATAATAAATAGTTATTTTAATATCTATATGAAAATGGTTAATTGAATAAGATATATGAAAAGACCTTACACTTTTTAGCAATAAGATATTTGGAAACCGCTTATGAAGTCAAATACGACATTTTTTTATTATGTATCCTTTATTCTTTGGGGGATTGTTTTAGCTGTAAGATATGTGGAAACCACTTGTGGAGTCAAATAAGACATTTATTTATGTATCCTTTATTCTTTGGGGGATTGTTTTAGCTGTAAGATATGTGGAAACCAAAGTGTCAAAGAAGACATTTTTTTTAAAATTTATTTATGTATCCTTTATTCTTTAGGGGATTGTTTTAGCTATAAGATATGTGGAAACCACTTATGGAGTTAAAGAAGACATTTTTTTTAGTATCCTTTATTCCTCAGGGTATTGAATCTATTCTAAAGGCCTTCTCAATAAAGGTTGTCTTGATCAAAATGTTTTATTTGTGGTCAAATTGGAATTTTAAAAATTTGTTAAGTTTGTGAGTTTTTATTTATTTATTTAGTATCTAAGATTTAAAGCCAATTCCTCCATTTTTATATTTGTTGTAAAATTGCTATAATAAGAAAGGATTTCACTATTTAATTGACCATTTGCATCGATCGGACGACCTGGCTCGCGTGAGCAGTCACATTCGACGTTGCCGATCATTCGATCGATGCAAATGGTCGAGTAAGTAGGTTATGCCAATAAGAAATAATCTTCAATGACATTTTAAATTCAATGAAGTGTGGCATCTTAAAATATAAATGGTTTTTTGGTTTTTATTATTTGAAAACCCAAAAATAAAAATGTGTTAAATCAATCTTAAAATAATTTTTTTCTTAATACAGTGATTTTCTAATTTGTATATTATTACCTAATCCCAAAATGTCAATATAAATAATGACCATTTGTTTTAATAATTGAAATTATATAAAATGCTATTTAAAACCATAAAGCAACTTCATATCTCATATTAACTCCTCAATGCTCTTTCTTTTTTATTAATCAAAATGTTTTAAAGTAAATTTAGTAATGAGGAAATGAGAATTACAACACATTTTTTAATCTTTCCTCTTACTACATAAATAGAATAATAAGTACTTTTTATTAGTCTCTATCGAAGGCTAAGGTATTTCAGTTGGCATTGACATTTTATTAATTTGTTTTTCACTTAATTTTATATAATCTTTATTCCCATAATTTTAATTTTTCTATTAAATTTTATTATTTAATGTTATTTATTTTGATTACTATTACCTACAAAGTTGGGTCTTATTCTATTAAATTTTATTATTTAATGTTATTTATTTTGATTACTATTACCTACAAAGTTGGGGTCTTATTGCCGAGGTGGCAGTGGACTTCTTGGAATTAGAAAAGAGTTTACATAATATCTCATCTACTTTCATTTGGTTTTAACCTTAATGTATTTTATTTATTTTAATCATAATGATTTTTTCTTTATTTGTCAATCAAAGAAAGCACTCGCTGGCACATGATAACGTTCATATTGCTTTAAAGTATCTTGATAAGGTTCAATATTTTCAACAAAGAGAATTTTGTAAGTTGGTTTGTGGCTATAGTATGCATTGCACATTGTTTAATTGTTTTATATTGTGATTGTGCCTTTTGACATTGTAACTTCATTAATTTAAGTATAACAATGGAAGAATATCTTTTTACAATCAATGGGTGAAGAAAAAGTGAAATAGTGAGGGGAATACTTTTCAAGGGATGAAAAAGTGAGATAACGTGGAAATCACTAAAGGTAAGACAAATCTTCCTCATTATGTCAAATCATGTTTATAAAGGAAGCTCTATAAACTTATTAAAAGTAAGATCATGTGAAGTTGTACATAAATGTTTATACTTGTTAGAGGACCAATGTTGCTTATGTTTATGAAGGAATCTCCATAGAAATTTCCCAAACTTCTGTATCATGTCATTACAGAAGATGTATTGTGTACTTGCATATGGCATTGAGATCTAAGAATAGAAATGCATCTCTCATCATTATCTAGGTGACCATTCCTTTGATGTGATCTTTATAACTTTGTTTAAGAAGATGATGTTTTTAAATGGTCTTCTTAGGGAAAGTAATTGGCTTACAATGTTTTATCATAATTTATTATAAGAATGTGATGACTCATCTTATATTATTTTTGTTATAAGAGTAGGTAATGCATCATTCAATTATTGATATGTAATTTGGTTTATTTTGTTGTTGAAAAATTCTAGGTTTATAATTGGTTTATGCAGATTTGTTTGTATTTTATTGAGATATTTTGACGAATTTAAGTTTGCTTAAATATAACTTTGTATGGTTGAGTTATGATCGACATAAGTTGTACATGATTTGTGGGTTGGGTTTTTGTTTTGATTAAATATGACTTTGTATGGCAGAGTTATGACCTATAGAAGTTGTACATGATTAGCGAGTTGGATTTTAATGACAAAACTTTAGGGATTAAAAAATATAGGCTATCGTTGCTAGAATTTATTTTCGACATTTACATGTTTTATTTCAAACTAAGATAATTATGTCATTCATGTCCATGTTTTCATGACCAACAACATGTACTCATTTGAACCTAGTTAAACTTTTTCGAGTCATCAAGAGTCCTAGTTCACCATTTAGAAATATATTTGACCTATAAAAAAACCTTAATGTATTATGACCCCAATATTGAGTGCAATATCAAAATACAATGAAATAATTCAAACATACACTAATTAAAATAATGGAAAACACATGTTCATATTTGTTCCTAAATAGATTCACACTCAAATTACATTCACAATTAATCTTCAAAACAAATAATATAGAATCAAATTGCTTAAACGAGAAACAAAAGTTAAACACTAATTTTTTTTAACAAAATAGAATCCAAGAAGTTGGTTGTGTAAGAATAGTTCATTACCAAACCATATGCATTTAGTGCAGATACCACCCTAAGCTAGGCTTTGAGATAGCTAGAGTCAAGGAACAACTACAAGGTTATATCTCACTCTGCCTAGCCCATTGTTCTCACGAATTAGCCAATTTGTTCACAAAATAATTCTCATGAACCTCATTCAATGATCAATCAACCATGAAACTCTCTTCCCTACCATACACAACATAAGTTAAGGTCTTTCCCTTATCTACTCAATAGACCCTTAAAAATCCTTCCCTCCAATGTTGATAGAAGAAGTCCAACTATTCATTACCTTTTTGAAATCTCGACGAAGTAAGAATTTGGTTCCAAAGTCAATGAGCAACAACACCAAATGGGAAATGGTTTCCTAATTTTCCCAGCCTCTATTTGCACCCATAGCCACCAATTTCCTTTCCATGGTTCATAATTTCCTCTTCATAGTACTATTTAAGGTAATTTCCAGATGTGGGATATGGAGATACTATGGACACTGTAGCATACCCAACAACCCATGTCTTCCTTGGAAATAATGGGGTACACAAAAATAACTTCCAATCTTACTTTGATATCAATTTTGAATTAAGCCTATTACCCTCTATTCCTAAATCAATTTCATCGGATAGTTGTAGCATTCAACAAAAGAAGTAAAGCTACAACAACATTGAACATGGCAATTTAAATGAAATATAGTCCTACAATGCTTTCATCTATACTATGCAAGTTAAACCTATAAACACAAAACTGAACAAATTATAAAATAATAAAATACAAAGCAAGAAACCCAAGAATATGACATTCCATGACACAATCATATTACGTAAATTTATGGGAAAATAATTTTACAATTGACTGCAAATGAAGGACATTCCACCCAACCTTGGGATCTCTATCACGCTTAATCTTTCTATTACAGAAGCCAACCCCAAGTCGAGGCTATGAATCCATGAGAGAAAATTTGTAAGTTTTGGCTCTAAGTCGTCTTACTCAAGCCATAACCCATAAAACTCTCACAAACAAGGTATCCCTCTACAACTATCCCAACCAACCAACACTCTTCCCACTTGGCCTATACAACACCAAGAATGAGATCCATTTCTTAGGGGCCTTGCTTGTCTACTGAATTGAAGAGCTTGTGGTTGTAAGTGACGAGGATAGACCCTTCAATTTTTAATAATTTTTCTTGCTAGCCTTCAATGTCCAACACTTTTCCCTTTTGCATTCCTTTCAACCCCAAACACTATGTATTTTAAAGAAAAAACTATTATACATGACATTAGGGGATTCATAAAGGTTTTTAAGGTAAGAATTACAGTCCCTCGAGGAAATAATATTGTTTTCTTTAGTTTTATGGTTTAGAATCCGCCTTCGAAAATTCTTAGGATCTAGGTTAGAGAGTTGCAAAATATTCTCTTGCTTTCTATTTATATAGTACTTTTTCCCATTTTAATTAGGACTTTGAACATATTTATATTGTCAGATTTTAAGGACTCATTGGAAGCATCCCTAATACTTTTCTAGCAATCTTGCATTATTTATCATACCAAGGGTTGGTTGTTTTATTCTCCTTTTTAGATGACACATTAATAGAGAAATTATTAATGTAAGTAGAGAGAGTTGTCACAAAATTATGATAGAGGTCTTGGTCCATATTAATTCCTCAATGCTCTTGGTCCATTTTTATTAATCAAAACGTTTTAAAAGTAAGTCCAGCCATCGTGATAGTGATAATTGGGTAATGAAGAAAAGTAAATAACAACACACTTCTTACTTTCTCCTCTTACCACAGTAATAGAAGAACATGGTATCCTTTCTTAATGTTATATTAAACAATGTTAAACTACTTTTTTAATAATATCTCATATACTTTCTTTTGTAATTCATTAGATAATGACTTATCAATTAGATGTATATTGGGTGGTTGGGAGGAATGTTGTTATACTCTCCACTTAAATTCAAATCTCACTAGATCACATGTTATATAATTTAAGTTTCCTTGATTATTCATAAATAACATAAATTCGTATTTTCTATAAAAATATCATTGACCAATATTTATCCTAAGATGATTATTGTGCAATAAACTAAATGTATAAAATAATAGCCATTGTACATTATACTCAATGTGACACATTTTTAAAAAGTCACCTATATTTACTTATATGAAAAAAGTTTTATCTTCTTTAAAGTATTTTATTTATTTATTTATAATTTTACTAATTTATTAATACAAATAAATGAAAAACACTAATGTTCATATTGCTTTGAAGAATCTTGATAACTTGCACTATTTTCAAATAACGTTCATATTGCTTTGAAGAATCTTAATAAGTTGTAATATTTTCAAATAAGAGAATAAAAAAAGTGCAATCAATGTCGAAGTCACTATAAAGGGAATGCCTTTTGAAAAATTGAACCTCTCTGAAACACTTGAAGACAACATATCTTTTCATTTCAATTGATGAAAAAGTGGGATAATGTGGAGATCATTGAAGGGATGACAAATCTTTCTCCCTATGTCAAATCATATGTTTATGAATATCTTCCTCCCTATGTTAAATCATGTTTATGAAGGAAGCTCCATAAACTTATCCAGAGGAACACATGTATCATTAGAAGTTGACTTAAAATAGATGTGTGAACACAATGTTTAGAAATTTCTGAACTTATTCAAAGAAATATGTATCATGTCATAATGCGAGAAGATGCATTTTGTATTATGAAGATGCATTTTGTACTTGCATATAATAGAAATAAATCTCTCATCATTGTCTTGCCATAGGTTACCACTTTTTGATATGATTATAATTTTGTTTATGAAGACATGTGCATGACCATGATGTTTTTTAATTGGTTTCCTCGAGGACCAAGTTGGCAAGTTGATTAAATAATGTTTTATTATATTTTTGTGAAGCATAGCATAGGATATATATATATATAGTCATGGTAGCCAATGGCTTAATCCACTCCTGGTTGATATGTAATTTGGCTCATTTAGGTGTTAGAAAAAGTCTAGGTATATAATTGGTTAGTGAATTGTGGGTATCTTATTGAGATATTTCAAACAAGTTTAAGTTTTATTAAATATGAGTTTGTATGGTTGATAGTATGGCCTATACACTAGGGTTGGGTTTTGATGAAAAAAATTCAAGTTTTAGAGTTTATTTTTGGTATGGTATGTTAAATCAAACTAATGGTATATTTATCTAAGTTTTTATATCAATAAAAAATACCTACTTGAATTTAGTTAATTTTTTTAGTCATTTATAGTTTTAGTTCATCATTTAGAAATATATTTTCTCTCCTAAAAATCTCAATATATAATGGATGCAATCATGAGTGCAATGTTAAAATGCAACATAATGATTCAAACATAGATTAAGTGAAATCATGGTAAACACTTGTTCATATTTATTCCTAATCAGAATTACACTAAGATTACATGCATAATTCATGTTCGAAGCAAAGATTAGAGAATTAAATTATTTAAATATGAAAAATAATTTAGACTCTTATTCTTTTAATAAAATAGAGTCCAAGAAATTGGTTGTGTAAGAATGGTTCATTGCCAAACCATAGGCATCTGGTGCAAATCCCACCCTAAGTTGGGCTATGAGGTAATAACTAAGGTGAAGGAACAACTATATGTTATAGCTTACTTTACCTATCCCATTGCTCTTATGAATTAGCCAACTAGTTCACTACAAAATACTCCATACACCTCATTCAACGATCAATCAACCATGAAACTCTCCTCCCACTACCATACACAAGGGAATGTCTTTGCTTTCTCTATTCAATAGACCCTTAAAAATTCTTTCCCTTCAAGGTTAACAAAAGAATCCCAACTATTGATTACCTTTGGGAAAGATTGGTGGAGTAATACTTTGGATCCAAACAAGTCAATTAGCATTAACAACAACAAATGGGAAATGTGCACCCATAGGCACCAATTTCCCTTACACGGTTCATTATTATTCTTCATAGTGGCAGTTTAGGTAATTTTTAGATTTAGATATGGAGATACTATGGAGAATGTAGCATACCCAACCACCTATGTATTCCTTGGAAATAGTTGGGTACATAAACATAGCTTCCAATCTTTCTTTGATATCAAATTAAGCATGCTACCCTTTATTCATAAGTCAATTTCAATGGCTAGTTGTAGGATTCAACAAAACAAGTAAAGCTACAACATTGTTAAACATTCGATTTCAACCTTAATACATGGATACAATACTACAATGCTTTAATCCAAGACTATGAAAATTAAACCTATAAACACAAAAGAAAACAAATTAGAAAAAATAAAATGCAAAGTAAGAAACACAAGAATATGGCATTTCGTGACACAATCATATTGCTTATCATTATGGGAAAACAATTCTCTAACTGGTTACAAACGACGGAGATTCCACTCAACCTTAAGATCATTATCACACTTAAACTTTCTATGACAAAATCCACC
The DNA here is from genome assembly GCA_001517045.1 of Pseudotsuga menziesii. Classification (NCBI taxonomy): domain Eukaryota; kingdom Viridiplantae; phylum Streptophyta; class Pinopsida; order Pinales; family Pinaceae; genus Pseudotsuga; species Pseudotsuga menziesii. Next base: position 912,925 of record LPNX011092974.1, on the reverse strand, counting down.
CCTAACTTGAGGATATGAATTCATAAGGGAAAAGTAGTAAGGCCTGGCTCTAAGTGCTCTTACTCAAGCCATAACCCGTAAAAATATGACAGACAAAGAATCCCGCTACAGCTATCCCAATTAACTAACACTCTTCCCTTCAGCCTATACAACTTCAAGTATGGGATCACCTTTTCCACTAAATAGTCTCTTAGGATATCCCAATTCCCTTCCAGTGCTCCAACACATGTTAGCCATGGAATATCTATGCTAGGAATCCTAGGAATCTCAATTGTAGGATATATTATCATCTATCTCAGTCATCAACCCAATTACCTATAGAGTTCATAAGAATTTAAATGGATTAAAAAATGATTTAATGTTAAAATCAATGGATGAAAAAGTGAGTTAATGTGGAAATCATTGAAGGGATGACAAATCTCCCTCATTATGTCAAATCATGTTTTAAAGATCATGTTAATAAAGGAATCTCTATAAACTTATTCAAATGAAGATCATGTGAAGTTGTTTTAAAATAGATGTGTGGACACAATGTTGTCATGTTTATGAAGGAATCTCCATAGAATTTTCCTAAACTTATTCGAAGAAACATGTATCATTCGATGAGAGAATATATATGGTGTACATGCATATGGCATTTTGATTTAAAAATTCACTATTGTCTTGTCATAGGTGACCACTCCTTGATGTGATTATAACTTTGTTTACGAAGATGATGTCCTTAATTGGTCTTCTCAGGGGTGAAGTTATCAAGTAACGAGCTTACAATGTTTTATAATCTATATTAAGCATGGAATAACTCACTTTATATTATTTTTGTGATCATTGTAGTCAATGCATCAATTGACTCCTTATTTATGTGTAGTTTTCTTCATTTTAGTGTTGAATTTTTTTAGGTTTATAATTGGTTTGTGAGTTGTGTGCATCTCATTGAGATATTTCAACAAGTCCAAGTTTGATTAAATGTGACTTTGTTTATCAGTTGTACATGATTAGTGGGAATCATGGGTTAAGTTTAAGTGACAAAACTTTAGGGATTAACAAATTTCGTTTTGTATGATTTAGAACAAACTAAGATATTTATGTCATATGTGTCCATGTTTTTTTGACCATCAACATGTACCCACATGAACCTAGTTAATTTTTTTTGAGATATTGACAATCCTAGTTGACCATTTAGAAATATATTTAACCTAAAAAACACTTCAATGCATTATGATTGAATTCTTGAGTGCAATATTGAAATACAACCGAATAATTCAAACATAGATTAAATTGAAATCATGGAAAACACATGTCCATATTTATTCCTCAACATGTTCACACTCAAATTATATGCATCAATCATGTTTAAAACAAAGAATAGAGAATTAAATTGCTTAATTGAGAAACATAATTTAAACACTTATGTCTTTTTAACAAAATAGAGTCCAAGAAATTGTTTGTGTAAGAATGGTTCATTACTAAACCATAGGCCTCTAGTGCAGATGCCACCCCAAGCTAGGCTATGAGGTAACTAGGGTGAAGGAACAACTACAAGGTTATATCTCACTCTACCTAGCCCATTGTTCTCATGGCTTAGCCAATTTTCTCACAACAAAATACTCAATGCTCCCCATTCAATGATCAATCAACCATGAAACTTTCTTCCCACTATCATACACAACACAAGGGAAGTTATTTCCCTTCTCTAGAGACCCTTAAAAATCCTTCCCCTCCAATATTGAAAAAATAAGTCCAACTATTTATTACCTTTGGGAAAGTTTGGTGGAGTAATGCCTTTGCTATAGACAAGTCATGGAGAAACAACACCAAATGGGCAATGGTTTCCTAATTTTCCTAGTCTCTATGTGCACCCATAGCCACAATTTCCTTTCCAAGGTTCATAATTTCCTCTTCAAAGTGCTAATTCAAGTAATTTTCAGGTTTGGGATATGGAGATACTATGGAGAATGTAGCATACAACCACCTATATCTTCCTTGCAAATAGCAGGGTACACAAAAAGAACTTTCAATATTGCTTTGATATCAATCTAAATTAATCCTATTACCATTTATTCCTAAATGAATATCATTGGATATTTGTAGCATTCGAAAAAAAGAGTAAATATACGACTATTGTTGAAAATTCCTTTATAACCGAATGTGGTCCTACAACGCTTTCATCCAGATTATGCAAATTATACCTATAAATACAAAACCAAACAAATTAGAAAATAATAACGTGCAAAGAAAGAAACCAAAGAATATGGCATTCCATGTCATAATCATATTACTTCACTTTATGGGAAAATAACCCTCCCATTGGTTGCAAATGAAGGGTTCAAGGACATTCCACCCAACCTTAGGCTCTCTATCACTACACTTAAACGTTCTATTACATAGGTCACCCCGAGTTGAGGCTATGAATCAACGAGGGCAAAGTATTAAGGTTTGGATATAGGTTGTGTTATTCAATAAACCCTCACATAAAAGGAATCTCTCTACAACTATCCCAATAAACCAACACTCTTCCCCCTCAGCCTAGACAACACCAAGAATAGGATCCACTTCTCTACCACACTATAATACCCCCCAGTTTTGACTTGGAGTGTATTTAATCAAAATTATGTAAAATGATGTAAATATGCTAGTATGAATTCCTAGTGTGGAGCTTAAGGTTAAGGCACGACTAGTGAATGGGTAGGCATGTATGATGTATATATTTTTATTTATACCCTATGGTTTTCTTATCATGCCAATTTGAAATGTATGTCAATATTATGTTGAAAATTAATAAAATGGTCTAAGATGGTTGTGTAAAGAGCACTAGAGGGACTATGATTCCACCAGAGGGGAAGAGGAAGAGGGGCCTATGGGTAAACTAAATTATATGTTGCCAAGTTTTAACCCGTGGAACTCATCCAAAATCTGTCGTGTGCTTTAAATGATACAATTACTGCATCTTGACTATTAAAACTATTATAGCGTGATTTTCCACACCATATGCATCATGACTCAATGGTCTTCCCTTGTCCATATGAAGAATCACTATACCCCCCTTACTTAGTATATCCCTGATGCTTCAGTTTAACCCTAAAAAATATTTTCTTGGAAATACTTGCGGGTCAACAGTTATGCAGCTCGTGTATACGTAACTTGCACCATTAGAGCCACCATACATCAAGTTTTGTGCTCAAAAGAAAAAAATATTTGGAGATTTCCTCATCAAGTAACAGATAGCTTGATCCTTGGCCTTCCATATTCCTGGAAATGCTCCTATTTGACCCTCCATTTCCCATTTGAGGGCTATATATTGAGCCATTGTGAAGCATTGGAGGAGGAGCAACTTTGAGAGTAAGGAAACTATAGTGAAATTTTGCCCCATTGCTATATGCTTGAGTTTGCATCCCTTTATCCTTATTGATATAACTCTTTATGTTCGTCTCCCAAGATTTCCATTGTCTTTGTGAGATTTCCTTGTTATGGAGGATTTAAGTGGTGGAGGCCCAGGTGGAGGAACTTGGTTTCTTGGTTTTGACAAGTTTCCTATAGAGGTTGTTATTAGAATTAATATGCCATTGATCTTCAGGAAATGAGTGCAATCAGATTCTTAATTATTATGCAGTGAAAAGGAATGAATAATACACATTGAACAAAACATATCTCACAGGAAACATACAAGTATTGGTCAGATAATTACAGTATAAACTTCATTACATCCCAATAGTATACAATGGTAATACATAAAGGAGAATTCGACTCATGAGAGATGAATTCGAATCTACCAACTCAATCTGACTGCATGGCTAACTAGAAGTGTCTAAATCACTATCAAAGTTCAACTGGATAATTCCATATGTCTAATGCAGTCTCTCAATCGGTTACAATTAATCAAACTAGTCTAACTGCAATGGTAGGTGAGAACTAGTGCCTTCCCACATGCAGCCATGCATAACTGGCGCTAACTGAACTGGAGGATATCTAACTGAATGCAAATGAAGCATAACTAAGCTTGACTAGTTACCAACTGCCAACAACTGAAGGAGGTGGGTGCCCACACTCTTAGTGGCTCCTAGAATGTAGGTATTGGTCTAAGAGGTGCCTAAACTGATGCATGCAAGTGAAATCAGTTCCAGTTAGTCTCTATCGGTGTTCCCCACACTCTAGTGACTGTTACATGTGGTCCCATTAGGCCAAGTGGACCCAATAATAACTAAATGACTCCTAAGTTAGGAAAATATAATCTAATAGATAGTTTGGACAAGGGAGGATTATAAATCCTAACATTTGTCACATTGTATCTATGTTTTTTACATTAATAGAAATATCCATTTCTCATCCAAATTTCATGTGCAACTGTTTATATATATATGTCCATGGGTGTATTTTCTTTATACATGTTTAAATGGATTATGTTAGTTTGAATGTTAACATTTAATATATTTTATATGCTTGGATATATATTTGTTGTTGAGGACAAATTGGAGGGAACAAGCATTTGATCATGAGCTCAATGATGGTTTCCTTTGAACATTCGGTTGAGGTATGGACTCTATCCCTTAGTTGTTAGCTTCTTTAATTTATCTAGCATATTTGAGAATTGATGTGATTTCTGGTGTCATCCTGTCTATTGTGGTCCACCCTAATCCATAGGAATATTCTCTTCGTAACAAAAGCCAATCATTGAATGCATGTGGGAGGTTGGTGGGAAAAGTCACTCCATGTAGTTATTGAAGCATAGGGATTGTGACAGTTATATCAGTTGCTAGTAGTCCTTTTATTCTATGGTCAGAAGATATGTCACTTATTTTTTCACCATCATGTCTTATCCCTTGGAGTCAACATTCAATCTATTCATTCTCTCATGCATGTTTGTACACTACGTAGATTTTTCCACTGATGTTCATGACCATTACCAGATTGTGTTGAACCCAGAAATTCGATTTTAGAGACAAAGTTGAATCTTGAAAGGAAGTAATGATGGTTGTAGGTGAGCATATAGGTTGGGAAATCTAGGTATCCCTACCCTTGTGTTATGCTACCTTTTAGATTGTTGAGAAGACATAATTTGTGCTATAGGAGGTTCTCTAACACCATACAAAAGATTGGGCTCTTACTGCACACACTGGTAAGCATTGTAAGGGTTGAATTCCCTAAGGGATTTGTTAATCACTGAAGGGGAATTCCGTTCTTGTGTTTTGTGGGGTAGTTGGAAGGAGTGCCATGTCCATGATGGTTGAGTGAGATATCTATAGAGATCTATATGAGTTATTGGCTAAGCATAGGGAGTAGGACGGGTTGTGGGCTAAGTGAGAGAATCATGTAGGTGTTTCCTTCGCCTTGGTTGTAATGTCCCCTACCCTTGAGATAAGGCCAAAGGTGCTAAAATTCAGACTAACTTAAGTTTAAGCACAATGATATAGATAAATTACTATTTAATTGACTAACCATTCACCCAAATAAACTAAAACTTTTAACTCTAGAGATTGAATTATAACTAAAGTTGCGACACTTAATTATTTAATTACGACACTTAAATAAACAATTAATTGCGACACTCAATTAATAATTTCCAAAGTGAGATATAAGAGTCGTAATTGCAATAAGAACATGAATAATACATGATAAACATCATCTTCGATGTGAATGACTAATATATGTACTTTTGGTTTGTTTGATAGCATAGTTTATAAATAATCAAGTATTGATGTCATTGATTATTGCAAGTTAATCTTTTTTCCGATGCTATTATGTGTGTGTTGTTAGTGAGGATAAAAATTAATGAAAACCACATATCATGGAACATTCATAGGTTGCAATCAACAACCATAGCAAACAAAAAACACTGGTTGCAACTACAACCCTCAAAATCATCTCTCATCCTCAGATATGCAACTAAGAACAAATATGTAAACAAACAATTTACAATCAAATGACTAGTGCGCTCATCTTGGAACTGGAAAACTATCGGACCAAAACAAACATATCTTGGTCATCCAGAAATTTTTTTCAATAAAATGAAAGGTGTTTTTAAGTGGTAACGCTGTTCCAAATGCAATGGAACATGTCTCACAACAGATAAATGAGCAGATATGGGCGAACAAGATAATATGGTTTCACCCCTCTCAATACAATAGAGCCAAAATTACAATTTCTTATTAAGAAGAAGATGAATAGAAAGAAGGTAACGAGCATGGAAACTCAATTTCATATTATAGGAAATTCATCCTTCCTGCATATAGATCCTGACATTCAATACATGATCACTCAAACAACCGATCAACCACCATTGCACATATACCAAATAAAATAATGCAATGAAAACATAACATAAGAGAAATACTTATCTCAAAATAAGGGAAACTGACTGCAACATAATGAATTTCCTCCCAACTGTAGACACCGTCAAGCATTCCTCACTTGAATAGTTCACCCCCAAGCTAATAACATGGATCCACAAGTAGATGACCACTTAGTCTAGCAACTCTCGGAACTACCTCTTTCGAGAACCACAATGCTTCCAACTACTACTTTCATGTTTGTCTCCACTTCTTATGGGATATGACCTACCTCGCCATTCCCATTTATTGGCTTCTTGTGTGAGAACTTAGACTAGTAGAATGATAGAATGGAAGCAAAGGGAAAACAACTAGACTAACTCTAAGTCTCAATACACTCCCAATACTACCAACATTTCCAACATGGATAGATAGCACAAGTCACATGGTCCAAAGCTCAATATCAACTTCAACGAGGAGATGGCATATAAATTTATAGCACAAGGAGGCCAGCTCTAATTCAAAGGGATAAACTCAAATTAGAGAGAGGTAAGTTTTAAGATTCATCGTGGATACTTAACTTGAATTAGTGGAGTGGTGGCTTAGTGAAAAGATTCCCTTACCAGAATTAGCACCATGAGACGGAGTTACCAAAAACTAAGGAGTGAAGCCATGAAGAGCACATGGAGGCACACTAAAGTATAAAGGGGGTTACAAAACATGAAGGAGGGCGAAACAGGTGAGAGAGGGGATCCAATAGGGTCATAAATATCATGTAAGCACACAAATAGGATCATCAATGCATACTGTAAGACTAGAAGCTAGAAAATAGCTTACAACCCCTAAAAACTAGGAAAAGGGATCACACATTACCAAAAACACATAACTGTGAGGGAATATCTTCCCAAGTAGGGCGCCCTAGGCAAGAGGGGGCCACTAAGGTGTGAAAAAGATGCAATATTAACTCCATAGTCCATAAATATTGAGAATAGGGTTCGTTGTACAAGCTTTGGGTGACTAACATTATTAATGTCACCAAGGTGCAAATATGAATTGGGATGGACAAACTTAAGCCAACATCAAGTTATAAGGTGATTGGGATGTCCTCGTTCCTCCTCACTTTGTGGAATCCATGGTCCGCCATACTCTTTTAGTTTCCTTTGCTGAGCTAGTTGTCTATTCAATCAATAGTAACGACATTCAAAGATAACAAATATGCCAAGTAATAACATTAACATTAATAATAGTGCTAAATTCAAAAGTTACCTTATCAAACAATAATCATAAGTCCTTAATCACATTAATCATGAAAAGGAGCATAAGTCCACAATCATATAGAGAATATCATAAGTCCATAATGAAAAAGAACATAAGTCACATGAATGGTCATAAGTCTGGGGCTTAACAATTGGGGTATTACACTAGTGGCCTCATAACCTAGCTTGGGTCTAGCTTCTCAGCATTGAGAAAGAGTATATGCTGGATAGAGTGCCTATGGTTGGGTGGACAATCGCTCTTACATAGCCAGTTGCTTGGATCTTCTTTGTTAAAGATAAGTATTCTCTTTTGTGTTTGAATCTTGCAGTGTTTTAATTAATGCATGTAAAGATTAAGCTTGCATATGCATGCTAGATGTGTGCGGGTCTTTATTTCCACTGTGTATTTTCATTTACTATTTGTATACACCATTTATATGTTAAGAATTCATAATCATGGTTATTGGGTGAAATTTAGAAGCTCGTATCATTGCAATGTCCCCTCCTGCTAGTCAGACTGAGGGATGGGGACGTTACATAAACAATCCCAGTTCCTTTTAGTACTCCAACACATGTTAGCCATGGAATCTATCTGTAGGAATGCCAATTGTGGGATAGATTCCCATATGCCTCGCTCATCAACCCAATTACCTATAGAGTTCATATGAATTTAAATGGTTGTAATACTTCATAACTCTCACTCACAAAAACACTAAAATTATTACCATAAGTAAAATTGAACAACATAAGCATGGATGGAATCAAATAATAACCATCCTAAATCCAAATCCTAGGCTGTATCAAGCGTCAAGAGGGATCAAACCTCTTCTCAGGGATTGCACTTAAGGAGCTATTCAAGGAGTGGTTTGCACCTTGAGAGATTTGATCCATCTCAACATTTGATTGAGCCTAGGATTTGTATTTAGACCGGTTCTAGTCGTGTGCGGTGACACAAAACTGGAATTTGATCAACATTATGTAATTATTTATCTTTGAATATTATCATATTGTAAGGAATAAGTTAAGTTGAAAACACAGATACAATTATGAGGATTATGATAATGTAAGTAATAAGTATTAAGGATTCAGTAAATTGTTAAATTAGAAAAAAGAGACAATAGTTTTATAAGGAATCTCTTTGTAGGAATATCAATTGTGGGATAGATTCCCATATGCCTTAGGCATTGAACCAATTACCTATATAGTTCATAGGAATTTAAATGGTTGTAATACTTCACAACTCTCACTCACAAAAACACTAAAATTATTACCATAAGTAAAATTCTACAACATAAATATGCATGGAACCAAAGAATAATAATATTTTCATCCTTTGATCCCATACAACAAAAATAATACCTTCATGCTCGAATTGAAACGGGTACATTTGTTTTCCAATCACTTGCACGTCTCTTCAAGAGGAGCCCTTGTTTCACCTCTAATCCCAAGCTTAGCTTAACCTAACAAAGTTTAATTAACCAAGGTCCATAATCAAGATTCTAAGGACTATAGGGAATTGACAACATTATATTTTACAACATTATATTTTACATCACTGTGAAGTTTAAAGCTAAGACCTTCATGTAATTTTGTGGAGTCTCAAGCTTTGACTAGATATTTATATTATAAACACAAATTGCTCAAGTAAAGAAAATATAGGCTTCCTATTATCACTAAGAAATAGCAGTAGCCACCACAAGATTAAAAAAGGTTGGCTTAGAGATTTAGAAGCATCACATATCGATTGGAACACAAAATAAAATAATCAATGAAATGAAATTAACAATATTAAATATTACATATCTATGAAGTTCAATGATAAAACCTTGAATGACAATGAAATCATCAATAAGAAAAAGGTAAAACACCACAATTTTTTTATAAAACCTTGAATTTATTTTAATAAAATAATTAAATTCTTTGTTAATAATAAACAAATTTAAAAATCCCATTTTACTTGATAATAAAATGATAATTATTGATAATATCATCAATAAAATGGGACTTCAAGTTCCAATCACTTAGTTTAAGTATTGGAAATGAATAGAACTGATATCTTTAAAATGGATGGATACAAAATGACTATGCCAACCTATTTTGAATGGTTGTTTAAATAAACTTTGAGTCTTAAATATAAGTAATGACTATGCCAACCTATTTTGAATGGTTGTTTAAATAAAGTTTGATTCTTAAATCTAAATAAAATATGTGGCTCTTTTAGCTTCAAGCAGTTAAAGAATTTTTGAATGTCCATCTTTAGGGTAAATTCTTGAACTTTTGATTGTATGTTAAAAGAAATAAGATTTTTTTTAAGTCAACATCCAATCATGGCAATAATAGTAAATGATCAATCTTCCTTTAGACAAGTTTAGTCATACACTTCAGGTTGATTTCAATACTATGACATACATATAGTTCTTCACATCTCATCTAGTTTCTTCATATCCATGCTAAGTAAACCAAATCATTCTAATGAGTTGTTGTGCTTAACACGTTTATAAATATGGGACATTTCATTTTGGGTTAGTGCTTCCTTGAGGGGAAAGTTGGTTCAAGTAGTGGGCCTACACTCTTTTGTCATAGTTTCATATTTTTACCTTTATTAAGCATGGTGTGACCCACCCTGGATGATTTTTACACTCATCGTAGTTTAGAGATTAAGAAATTCTTTGTTGACTATATGTAGTTTGGCCTTGTATTCTAAGGATTAAGAAATTATTTATTCACTATATGTAAGTTGGCTTTGTTTGGCCCCTTCTGGTGTTGTTGAATAACTCTAAGTCTATAATTGATTAGTGAAACATGTACATCTCATTGAGATATTTCCAACTAGTTTTAAGTCTTTTTTTTAATATGATTCAGTATGAATGAGCTATAGGCTATAGTAGATTAGTGGTCAAGTTTTAATGAAAAAAACGTTAAGAATTAAAAAGTATAGTGTATTGATGTTATAATTTTTTTGAATTTTTTTAGGAAGATCAAATTGAGATATTTATGGTATTATCATATATACTTTATTGTTCAACAAAAGGTACCCACTTAAATTTAGTTAAATTTTTTTATTTGGTAATTATCTTAGTTTATCACTAAAAATATATTTAGATACAAAAGAAGCTCAATGTATTATGAATACGTGCATTAGTGTAATATTAATTTGCTATTGAATAATTGAAGCATATACTAATCGAAATCATGACAAACACATGTTCACTAATGTTTTTAATTAGATTTAGGCTCACATTGCATGCACAATTCACCTTTAAAACAAAGAATAGAGAATTAATCACTCAAATGAGAAACAATAAATTTTTTTTTTTATAACAAAATTAAGTCCAAGAAACTAGTTGCATAAGAGGAATTCATTATGAAACTATAGGCACCTATAGAAAATGCCACCCCAAGATGGGTTACGAGGTAGTTAGAGTGAATGAACAAAAACATTCTTATAGCACACTCTACCCAACCCACTACCAAGCACAACAAAAGGGAAGGTATTTCCATTCTTTTCCTAGCAGGCCCTTAGAAATCCTTCATCTCTAGCACTAACATAAAGAGTCCAACTATTGTTGATTGTCTTTGGGAAATCTGCTGGACTAATACTTTAACTAAAAAAAAATCAATGAGCAATCACCAAATGGGTAATGGTTTCCTACTCCTCCTAGCCTCTACAAGGACTTATAGCCCCAATTTTCCTTCCAAAGCATATCATTTTCTCTTCATGTAAACAACCCTCTAACTTGCCAATATATATGCTAGAAAGGTTAGGGTATAGGGGATAACCTTGTTTAGCTCCTATATTACAATTAATTATTCCTACTAGCCCTCAATGTTTATAAACTTCGCAATCATTTTCGCATACAACTTTGTTGCAACAACTCTCAAGTCGAAAGGAACATTTAGCTCCCGCAATCTAATCCAAAGGTTAGCTCTAGAATTATGTCAAAGGTTTTTCAAAGTAAATGAAGCAACATAAGATATTCACTTTATTACTGTGACATTCCTCCATAATGATTCTAAATGGAACAAGTTGAAGGATAACTCCTAAAACTTGCATGGCCTTTAGGCCTTTTGTGTGACTTTGAATACATACATTGATCTTGTTTTTTCATACAATTATACATAACTTGGCTAAAAAAACATTAATCATAATGGTTCTATGATTAGAGGGATTTTTTGTATCCCCACTTATAAAAATAATAACAATGACGCTTTGAGTCCAAGGTTTAGGGAAGTTTTTCTTGACTACTAATTGGAGAGCTTATGGATGTGAGGGACGAGGATATGCCCTCCATTTTTAAAAGAAATTGCTTGGTAGCCTTCGATGTCCTTCACTTTCCGTTTTGTGTGACTCTCTACACAAAAAACTATGTCTTTTAAAGAAAAACTGTTGTCTACGATCTTAGGGGATTCATAAAAAAATTTCAGGTAGGAATTCTAGTCCCTTAAGGGAATCATATTGTTTTATGTAGTTTTATGAGTTAGAGTTTGCACTAGAATTTCTTAGGATCTAACTTAGAGAGTTGCAAAATCTTCTCTTACTTTCTATTTATATAGTACCATTTTTTCCTTTTAATTAGGGGTTTGAGCATATTTATATTGTTAGATTTTTAAGACTCATTAAAAGCATCCCTAATGACTTTTCTAGCAATCTTATAGTCTATATCATACCATGGGTTGGTTTTTTTATTCTCCTTTTTACATAACGCTTCAATAAAAAATTTATAATAAAAGTAGAGAAGGTTGTCACATAATTATGATAGAAGTCTTGTCTTTATTTCAGAAGAGGTTTAAATCATTATTTAAATCTTTTACAAAAACAACTTTATTTTTTCACAAATAAAATGCTTTCATTATTAAAATTCTCTGAAACTCTTATACATGACAATAGAAAACAATTTATCATCTTAATGATATTAAAAATTAATGAAAAACACATTACAAAACTTTTTTTTTTAACTCATAACTAAAAAAAATTCCATACATATAAATATCTTTAAAATAATTAAAAAACCAAATTTAAACTCTTTAATTAGTACTCGAGTACAATAATGTGAAGGTATCCCCATATAAATTTCCTACATATGTTAAGAAAAACATGTACCATGTGATGAGAGAAATGTATTTTATACTTGCATATGACATTATGATGTAGGTATTTAGTCCAAGAATTTTATAATAGAATTAGATCTTTCATTATTGTCCTCTTGCAAGGTGGCCAATCCACACTAATTGAAATTTTGCTCAATAGGATGAAGGCATGACTTTAATTTCTTTTAATGGGGATCCCATGGGAGCCCACCTTCCCTTTTGTAAGGAGTGGCAAGCCCATAAACTATTAATATAAGTCACTTTATTAAATCAAGTTGTATGACAATAGTACATAGTTACATATGTTTTTTTGGAATAATTTAAAACTTGAAATTTTGAGATGAAGATAGCATACCATGTGTTCATTTTTCTCCACTAAAAAGAATAATGTCAAAGGCCCAAGATCTAGGAGGTTCCAAGATCTAGGAGGTTCCAGGTGATCTCTTAAATTTTGTTCTATTAGTGGTATACCTTCAACACACTCTTACAGAAAAGAATAAAATACAATTATTAAATTATACTTGCATCTTTGTAATCAAATTTGCTTGTAACAAAATGGTAGGTAAGAAGCATGCATCTCCACCAAGCGATTTGTTTTTTATTTTTATTTTTATATATTTGTAATTTTATGAATGTGAAAGAATGGCTTACCATATTTTTTTTTATGATACTTAATTGTTTTTTATTTTTATTTTTATATATTTTATGATACTTAATTGTTTTTTATTTTATTTTTATATATTTGTAATTTTATGAAGGTGAAAGAATGGCTTACCATATTGGTATTATTCTATGATACTTAAAAGTCCTTCACAATTGATACTATATGTACTATATGGTTGTCGTTTTATTATTGGTTTTTCTTCTTAATTATAAATTGAGATTTATTTATTTAATATTTTAAATAATTTTATAATATATATTTTTTTTGTAATTTAAGAAATTATTCTATTGAAGTAAGGCAATAATGGTAAAAAAAAGATTACAATTTACAGAAGCATTTCTGCCCAAAGGAACTGGCAGGTGTAACCAGTCTGAGACGAGAACCAGACCCTTCCTCCAAGAGGGAAAACATGTCGAAAAGAAGTGCACCAGACCCTCCCTCCAAGAGGGAAAATAGGTCTCAGAAAAAGAGAGTGACATTATACAAAAAGACAAACTATGTCCTGAAAAACTAGCAAACAGAGTTCAGGCCTTGGAGAGCCCACCATATTCCAGAAATATACAAAAATCATTAACAGAACCTGGCTAAAGCTTGCGATAAGATTCCTCGATGATGGGGCAACCGAAGCAAGAGGAGACTAGCTTAGTTGGGTCGTTTGCGGCATCCGACACGTCATCACTGGAGGAGCTTCGTTCCTCGCTACTGGAAGAGTCACCTTCGTCTTTGTCACTTGCCAGAGGTTGTTTCACCGGGAGAGGGGTTGTCTTTCTTACAGTGGCTAGTATAGGGGTGCATTTGTCAATGTAAAGATATTTTATACGGCCCAACGAAGGAGGGGGATGGGGCTCGCAGTCCATAGGGACTGCGGGGAAGAGGGTGGAAGGGGGGGGAGCAAAGGCTGAAGCGAGTGGAACAGTGGAAGCGGCCAGAGTAGGAGGGAGGGGGGTGTCGGACGTGCAACATGAGTCGGTGGGATAGGTAAAGCAAGAGGAGCAGGAGCCAAGGGTTGGGAATTGAAGCAGAAGATGAACCTGATGAGAAAGTTCTTTATGACCTAATAATTTCGGCAATGCTCCATCGAGCGGCCTGTAGCATTGGTGGAACCAGATAACTCGTCCTTCTAGTCATTCACCATTTGGAGAACAACGTCTGGAATCTCAGCATCAAAACCCTCTCTGCTCTCCAATGTAGTGAGCTAAATTTGGCGTTCAGCTTGGGCTCCTCTCCTAGAACGGCCACGCCGAGGAATGCCTTGCTTCTTTCGTGACATAGCAGAGTGGCAAGAGTGGTGGAAAGAACAGAGCTGCGAGCTAAAGTGCAGAGGGTCGAGTGGTTCAGTGGGAGTAGGAGCCAGAGCTGCATGGGAATGCAGAGCAAATAGCCCATAGGACGGAGAGACCAGGGCATAAAACGAATGGCGCGCCGGCCCAAGAACCAGGGTGGCACATTGAACTCTGTCTGTGATGAGTTGATGACGACTTCCCATCGGACGTTCTCTGAATAACCATGTCCCAAATTGATGTAAATGCGCGCATGAGGGGGGTGAGGTGGCAGTGACGTCAGGCTGATGATGGGTCAGGCCCATCATCATTCCCCTTGTCCTCGCTGGCATTAAAATCACCTGCATCCAGGTAATTTTATAATATATGCTTGGTGTGGTTGTGGTTCTATTATTGTTTTTTGTCTTAATTATAAATTAATATTTATTTATTTAATATTTTAAATAATTTTAAAGATTTATTTTATTTTATTTTATAATTTTAATTAGATTTTTTGTAATTTAAATTTTGTTTCACCAATTAAAGATGAATGTTGATGGTTATATACCTCCTTATTGAGTACCAAAATAACATGTGACCCTACACATAGATAGGTACTCAACCTTATAGCTCCCTCTTCCAACAAATATTTCCATTAGTTCTTCACCCTGTGTATTTCTAATATGAAATGCCTACACAACCCAATGCTTAGAAACAAAGAGTTTGACAATAGTTGTATCTCATGCTTCTCTTCCCTGTTGGGAGGCATACCTTTTGGTTTAGGTAAACGTTCTTCCAAGTGACATGTTGGTTCTTACATACATCCTTCAATTTTCCTTCACTCCCACTAATTCATTATGCTTCAAGTTGTCCTGAGAAGAGAAGTCCATACATCTTGCTTGAGTTGATCAATCTCTTTGCCTGGTGGGAACTCACCAAATGTATCTTCAATTCCCCCCATATGCATTGATAATAATGTATTTCCCATCCTTGAACAAATGAGATAGGTTGGCCCTTCTCTTGAAGATGGCATCTCTCATATATACTAGGGATATCAAACACTATGTGCACTACATTAACTTCTACTTCATCAATACATTTGTACCAATAGAAAACCTAAACTTATATTGTATATTTAATTTTAACTTTACATCCTTGTTCACCTATCTCAATATACATAGATGAGGATTTAGATACACCTATAAGCAACTTGATTAAGTGACTAGGTCATTTTCAACAAGATTAGACTATGACCTAAAATTAAACAAAGTGTATACCCCTTTTTTCCTTAATCTCAATATTATTATGGAAAAATTCATCATATCCTTCTCCCCATTGCTATGGAGGTTATTCAAGTTCATCTCATTAAGCATTTTTTTAAGATAATTTTCTCATTCATGTTTGAGATGGTTTTTAATTCCTTTCTTGCTTCCACATCGAGTAGGTCCTTCTTTTTGGATGGTTCCACTATAGATGTAGCTTCCAACAAATTTTTTGGGTGCGATGCTAATGTTATTATCATTGTGATGGTCATTAGGGTTTTTTCTATATGTGCATTGGAAAAAGTATTCTTATATTTCTCTTTCATCTTCTTCCCATCGCTCTTCTTGGAAGTGCCTTATTAGTAAGGTTGCTTCAAATCACATAGATGCATATTTTTTTTTATCAAATTCATTATACCAAGACTATATGCAAGCCTTATAATTCTAAAATTAAGTAAAATTATAATAATATTCATAAAATGATAAAATTCATATCTTTATTAAATTTTAAATTCATGACGTGAAAGCTTTATTTTATTTTGTTCATATGCCCCTTTTACTTAATTTTGGCTTCTCACTAATTGAAAGTATATAAGAATGGGAAAATGTCATTAATTTGTCAAAAGGATCTTGTTACTAATTAAACTTAATCATAAATTCCTAATGATCCATTTTATAATTTATGAGTGTTTTTCAACAGTTTGAGTACATGAAAAATGCAAATATAAAATATTTTTTCTTTATTAATTGTAAACTAAATTATTATATGATAACTTTTTCTTTTTAACAACAATACTTCTTATTTTTTTGCTAAAGTTTGAGACTTAAATTTATCACTTTTAGAATATGTCACTCAAAAGATTCCCAATTTTAGATACTAACACACTCCCTCTGAGAATCGAACATAAACCAGTGATAATAAAAAAAACTCCCATAAATCTACCACTTGACCACATCTCAACCCATTATTATGTAAACTAATTCACTAGAAAAATTACTTTTATTATCATAATTAAAAGGACAAATAATGGATAATGTTCTCTATATAAATTAAATTTGGTAAAAGTAGTTTGGAATGAAGTATCAACTATGTTACTATTGGATACAATGTATATACCATGTTGCATTCAATGTGTTTTCAAGGTTCTACGTGTCCCTTTTGTTGGAAGACACCCATCTCTTTCCATGCTACTACATTCTCCAAGACTCATCGTTATTGAGTACCAAAATAACATGTGACCCACATAGATAGGTACTCAACCTTACAACTCCCTCTTCCAACAAATATTGCCATTAGTTCTTCACCTTGTTTATTTCTAATATGAAATGCCTACACAACCCAATGCTTAGAAACAAAGAGTTTGAAAATAGTTGTATCTCATGCTTCTCTTCCCTGTTGGGAGGCATACCTTTTGGTTCAGGTAATACTTTTTTGTATGATTTTAAAAGTTCTTCCAAGTGACATGTTGGTTCTTACATACATCCTTCAATTTTCCTTCACTCCCACTAATTCATTATGCTTCAAGTTGTCCCGAGAAGAGAAGTCCATACATCTTGCTTGAGTTGATCAATCTCTTTACCTGGTGGGGACTCACCAAATTTATCTTCAATTCCCCCATATGCATTGATGATAATGTATTTCCCATCCTTGAACAAATGAGATAGGTTGGCCCTTCTCTTGAAGATGGCATCTCTCATAAATACTAGGGATATCAAACACTATGTGCAACAAAGGGCACTACATTAACTTCTACTTCATCAATACATTTGTACCAATAGAAAACCTAAACTTATATTGTATATTTAATTTTAACTTTACATCCTTGTTCACCTATCTCAATATACATAGATGAGGATTTATATACACCTATAAATAACTTGATTAAGTGACTAGGTCATTTTCAACAAGATTAGACTATGACCTAAAATCAAACAAAGTGTATACCCTTTTTTTCTTAATCTCAATATTATTATGGAAAAATTCATCATATCCTTCTCCCCATTGCTATGGAGGTTATTCAAGTTCATCTCATTAAGCATTTTTTTTTAGATAATTTTCTCATTCATGTTTGAGATGGTTTTTAATTCCTTTCTTGTTTCCACATCAAATATGTCCTTCTTGGATGGTTCCACTATAGATGTAGCTTCCAACAATTTTTTTGGGTACGATGCTAATGTTATTATCATTGTGATGGTCATTAGGGTTTTTTCTATATGTACATTGGAAAAAAGTATTCTTATATTTCTCTTTCATCTTCTTCCCATCGCTCTTCTTAGAAGTGCCTTATTAGTAAGGTTGCTTCAAATCACATAGATGCATATTTTTTTTATCAAATTCATTATACCAAGACTATATGCAAGCCTTATATTCTAAAATTAAGTAAAATTATAATAATATTCATAAAATGATAAAATTCATATCTTTATTAAATTTTAAATTCATGACGTGAAAGCTTTATTTTATTTTGTTCATATGCCCTTTTTACTTAATTTTGGCTTCTCACTAATTGAAAGTATATAAGAATGGGAAAATGTCATTAATTTGCCAAAAGGATCTTGTTACTAATTAAACTTAATCATAAATTCTTAATGACCCATTTTATAATTTATGAGTGTTTTTCAACAGTTTGAGTACATGAAAAATGCAAATATAAAATGTTTTTTCTTTATTGATTGTAAACTAAATTATTATATGATAACTTTTTCTTTTTAACAATAATACTTCTTATTTTTTTGGCTAAAGTTTGGGACTTAAATTTCTCACTTTTAGAATATGTCACTCAAAAGATTCCCAATTTTAAATCCTAACACATTCCCTCTGAGAATCGAACATAAACCAGTGATAAAAAAACTCCCATAAATCTACCACATCTCAACCAATTATTATGTAAACTAATTCACTAGAAAGATTACTTTCATTATCATAATTAAAAGGACAAATAATGGATAATGTTCTCTATATAAATTAAATTTGGTAAAAGTGGTTTGGAAAGAAGTATCAACTATGCTACTATTGGATGCAATGTATATACCATGTTGCATTCAATGTGTTTTCAAGGTTCTACGTGTCCCTTTTGTTGGAATAACGTTCATATTGCTTTGAGGAATCTTTATGAGTAGCAATATTTTTAACAAAATGAATGTATGTATTAATTTGTTGACCACTAAGGCCCTCAGAAGAATCTAGTACCAAGGTGGTTTGTGGTTAATATAGTATGCATTCTCTTTAATTGTTTTATTTATTTATGATTATGCCTTGTTATGTGGGAACTTCATTATTAATTTGTTTTAGTAATGGAAGACACCCATCTCTTTCCATTTCAATGGATGAAAAGTGAGGGGGTGTCAAATCTTCATCATTATGAACAAGGTTATCTAGGTATAAATCATAATTGGTACATTATGGGTACTTGGTCATTATTTTTTTTAACCAAAGGTCAATATAAATTATGAATGGTACATTATGGGTACTTGGTCATTATTTTTTTTAACCATATGTTTATATAAATCATGATTATCATGATTTGGTACATTATGAGTACTTGGTCATTATTTTTTTACCAAATGTCAATGAGTTCTACATCATGAATAGATCATTATATTTTCTTTATATCAAATGTCATTGTGCTCGATGATACATGGTATTGATTTAAGGTAATGGTCGATGATACATGGTATTGATTTAAGGTAATGGATTTATTGCTTTTTCAAACATTGATATGTAATTACTAATAATTTGTTCAAACGAATCATTTTAAATGTTTGAGTTTTATGTTTTTTTCATATAAATTAATTATTGAAATTTAAGTAATTAAAAAATGAAAAACACTTTGTATGAATTGATTTTTTTTATATATTATTTTACATAATGTTTAAAATAATGTATTTGAGTTTTTATAGATATTATACTAATTATTACAAGATTTTTTATTAGGTATTTTTTTATTTGTGATTTTGAAAGAATTCATAAAATTTGAATCAAAAGTTTAATTTAAATTTTATTTTTTTGAAATAAATAGATTATTTGACATTCTCCATTATGTTGGAATACTCACCAATACTGAGAGGGGGTGATTCGATGAATCAATATTGAGCATATTTTACCATTTCAAAATTTAATATCAGATATAAATATTAACTATTAACAAAAATATCCATCATCACATAAACCATACATAGTACAAAAAAGATTTTATGTGGAAACCAAAATGGGAGAAAACCACATAATGCTTTTCTCATATAATATAGATATTGCATTCAATTGATTTACCAGCTCCAACTAGAAGGAGGTTACAACCCCCTAGTTTATCAGCTCCAACCAAAAGAAGGCTACAACCCCTTGGTTTTACCACAAGCTCCAACCTATTGTGAGGACTTGTTGATGGGCCGAATTGGCACGAGTGTCAACCAAGAGACAACCCGATCCGAGAGTTTTTGAGATGCTCTCAGTCGTTAGATAGCTGTCCCTGACGGGATTAAGGCCCTGTTGCCTTCCTTAAGTTGTTCCTAGCTACAGGAGAGGAGAAAACTAAAGCTACTGTTTATCAATTAGATCTACAATATCCCTATGAATATACAAATAAGACTAGTCAAATTAATTATATTATTACAAAATTAATCAGTCAAAATTGATCTACTCAATCAATTAATTTATAATACAAGAATAAAAGTTAATCAAATATTAACAGACTCAATGAATTACAGAGATACCATATACACACATGTACATTATTCACAAGGTCAGAAAATGACCTAGTAGTGGTATAAAAGTAAAGATCTGATTCAATAGATTTTCAATAAAATAACTAAAGGAAAAAGATCATTAATCTATTCTAAATATCCTATCCTGATCAGGAGCATAGAAAACATTAACCTGGAATCAAATTGCCGATAATTCTATTGTGCTAACAATCCAGAAAATATTCAGAATAAATTTAGAATTTAAACAAGATCACACAGTGAACAAGTATGTCACATGTATTAGTTGACAACAATATCAAATTTACTATATGACATATATAAGCAAATCAAAACCAGTGTAAGTCGACAGATTAAATATGATGTATTTGCAAAATTCATCAAAGAAATAATGACAAAACATAAATGTTGCAGAGAAAGTGACAAGATCAAACGATATCCTAAATACATTTGCATAGTATAAATACTGTAAACATATATATAGATATCACCAATGAAAGGTACTGTAGCTGCTGACAAAAAATTGTCTCAAGTCACAGGAAATAATTACAGTGATCTTGTCATGTCCTTTTCCCAACTATCGACCCCCTATCTAGTAATACATGTCTTCTTTAAATACAAATTATCTCACATGAGAACAGTTCTATAAAACTGGAAACTATAAAATCGAAATCTTAACCAATTTCATTAAAAATGACAAATGCCTCATGTCATTTTTCTATATACGTTATAATGTCTTTGAAATTGGAAATATTCAATTTATAGCTCAAAATCATAAACAACGAAGACACTAATGATGTAGTGACACCTGGGAAACAGCGTAGCTAATCGATCTGTCCACGACTATCCAGGGATCATCCTGAACATAAGCGATTGCCAAAATCCAAGAGAAACGCATCAACAATATCACTTGCAATGCTACATAGTAAAGAAAAACAATTAAAACACACACAAGAGCGAAATAAAATAAAGTAAACTATATAATCTTTGAATAAATTCAAAACCAATACTTGTAACAAAAATAACTTGATCATCACTTCAAACCTGAAACCTTTGTAAACATATATACGATAGAAAAAGTGCCCAAAACATTATAGCTTAACAAGGGCATTAAACACCTGAATATTTACACCATTTGCCGGGTTCTGCGAATGACCCTTGAATTGCATCAGAGTGACCTGAGCATTTAGCTCACGCATCTTTTCTTCATTCTTCTGATTATCATTTTGCAATTTCATTACTCTGCGAATCAACCTATTCTTATGTTTCTTTAGACGCAGTAGACACTAATTATCTGAATCAACTTTCTCTTTCAGCCTCAAATTTTCAGCTTTGATAACATCATCACGTGTCACCATCTCTGTCAGTTCTATTTCCATTCTGTGTATTTTATCCAGCAGACAACTGACAAAGAGTGGGTGAACAGCTTCACCAATTTGATAGGACCCGGGTAAATTAACTTCAACGGACTTGCCTTTCATTGGGGAATCGACCACAGGGTCTACCTGAAGATTCTTATTAGAAACATGAGGGCTACTATCTGCAGGGTTTACGAAAGGCTCATGATCAATATCAAGACCATAATCAGGTGAAACAGGTTTCTCTTCCTCATCGTCTAGCACAACTATTTCAATGTCAACATTATTGCTCATAGCCGTCTTAACAGCACTAACCTTAGTCACCATGCTCCTTGTAAACCTACCATTGACCTCAACATTCGGCCTTTTACCCTTCGGTTCGTAGGTATCCTCATTACGTTTGGGAGTCACAGGGGATAGATTTAAAGCTTTCTTCCTACGCTTGGAAGGCATAGGAGTACCGGGACTACATGCAGGAGCGGGAATGCTATCATCACGAATGATGGGGCTTACACGGCCATCAGGGTTTGACACAGGCTCGTGTATAGGTGAAGCCAAAACTTTACAAGGCTGTGGATGCCTTGCACATTCCTCAGGACAATCAAATTGACAATGACAGAAGGCCAAGAAGCCATTCGATTCAAGAAACTCATCCCATGACCGATTTTGTTTGGACAACTCCCTTTCAATCAACATCCTAACCAGGCCGTGATGAAACAGGCTGTGACTAGTGTTCTTCGGCCCCTTCTTAATGGCCGAGGACATTTTTGTCATACTCTGAACTAAATAATATGGCAAATTAATAGGAAAACTAAGGAACACAGCCATTAACCGGAGATGATATACGTAAGCCGAGGTGAGACGACCTTCATAGGTCACATACCTATGAATAACATCAAGGACCGGTCGCCATTCTTTCTTAAAGTACTTCCGTGACACACCAATTCTAAAAGACACATCCTGGCAGGGATTCTTCATCATTTGTCTCCATTCGGTGATCTCCATCTGCTTGTATTTGAACCATCGTTCACTCGTCATCGACAAGCCCATGGCCAAAGCAACTGAGCGTTCGTCGACCCTGAATTGGAGATTAGCCACCCTAACCCTAGCGTCAACCAAAGACATGGCGAATAACCTAGTCACCTCCGGGTTCGAATCCGCGAACTTGCAAATGAATGGCAACCATCCAACTGCTTCAACCTTGGCCAAGAGCTCAGGGTTCTCATCAAGGAGTTTCGTATCACTGGGTTCAACCCTAACCACCGGAGCCATAGCTGCGAGCAAAAATACACACAGCTGCACACAGAATAGATACCACAAATCGAAACCCGACAGTAAACTGGAGAGCGAGCATTCAGGGTGTAAACCGAACAGAAAACATAAGCAATGAAACCCAATGTTCTCATAAACAAATTGCGCCATGAAAAAAACCAGACAAGACTGCTGTAAACTCGGCATGGGGAGGGAGAATAACCACGTAGAGTGGTAATCAAGTGATAAAAGAACTGACGGCGAAGACTTCAATCCAGACTCATTTTGATTATTTATTCGTCGTAATCGACATACAATCATACCGTAAATGAATCACAGGTGTTCGACGCATAGGGAGCGATGATGCCGAGCTCGTACTGGCGAGTGAATGTGATTGACAGAGTTAAGTACAAGTGTAATGATACCAGATCAACCTTGCAGCAGGTGGATCGGATTCGGAGGCGACGACATGAATTAATATAACCATAAGGAATAAACCTATGTCACCCTTACCATATAGTGATTTAAACCTTCGAAGGTGGCGATCATACGACGTAATATAACCATCACACCAACACCAAAACTTCGCAATATGGATCATATTATAAAATCGACATTAAACATTTATGGTAGCATTGAGTATGGTTCGGAGACTAAGGATGAACTTAGGATAGGGCATGTTTGCATAAATTATTAAGTCCTTCGATGTTCTAGGACCTCATCGAATTTACAATAAAACAATAACACATGTCCATTAATTAATGTTCAAGTGAAAGCTTATAGTGAGAGGCATAACAACCAAAGCTTATCCCTTAAGTTGTAGAAACAAATTCATTCAAAGTAATGGTTTTAATGTAATGATTTCTGTCCATTTACCATAGTTCACAAAGATGCAAAAAACATGGAATTTCATCAATTCAGTAGCTCATGGAATGTCACCATTTCAGTAGCTGTCGGTTCTGTAGATTTGCTATAAGAAATTCGAACATTTCATCAAAACAAAATAAGATTTTGTACTTTGATGAAATATGTTTTTTAAGGCTATTGAGTAAGGGAACAACAGGACTCCAATCCTCAATGAGCTCCAACTCACTAGATTTACAATCGTCAACTAGAAGGAGGCTACAACTCTTTGTCCTTGCTTCGTCCTGCCACCCTGATATGAATAAGATAATCAACATGTCACTGTTACTGTATCTGTCAACATGTACATGTATCATCGTCTCAATCAACCAGTACATGTATTGCTATCTCTATCAACCTATACTTGTATCATTGTCTTAGTCAACCTCTACGTGTATCACTATCATTATCTTTGTAATAGTATCACTATCACTATCATTATCACTATCACTATCTGGGTTAACTTCTTGATTAAAATCTTGTGTTTTGTCATTCTCTTAACATTCTTGTCTCTGCTTACATGTCCCTTCCATTCCATTGAATTTTTTTGGGGAGAGGCCAACAATCATCATTGATGTCCTACGTAAGATCAACCATGATCTGCTGGTGTTGATTTATAGATTTACCATGATGTAGGATGTTGGCATTCTGGATCACTCAGGTGTCTAACCCTTTCTCTTATAAATTGCAATTAACCATTGAGATTGGATTTGTGCTAAGATTGATCCTCTCCTTCCACATTGCTCGAGCTAGGACTCCCATCAAATCACAATATACTTCCTTGACACCCCACCAGGTGAACTATTTTCCCTATGTTATGAGATTAAATGAAAAATGAATATTTCCAAGATCAACACCAATGTTCATGATCTCCATAGTGAAACTAGTTGTAGGACTAACACAAAAACACATTAGGACGAGAAAAAATTCTAAAATTTGTGATACAAAGGTGGTTGAGGATGAACACCATCTCCTAAATTAACTTGTCATGTCTTTATAACATAAGACATATTATAAAGGCAATTTCCATAACTTGATTACTCTTCGGGACCTCACTTACAACAACCATAATGATCTTGATATTTTCATTTCCTCCATATTCAAGTCTAAAAATAACATTCTGAAGAATACTTAATATGATTCCCTTTATTTGTTTAATAAACCTTATTAATTTTAAGAAGTAATAAATATCTTCATCTTTATTAAGATATAAGTTGTCACAATCTCAAAACACTTAAATGCTAAAATGAAAATTCAATTTTAAAAATAAGTATATATTAATTATTCACAATCAAATTTTAATTATATGTTAATAAATTACAAATATTAATTATACACCCCAAAAGTATAAATTAAAATAAATTTGATTTAAATAAATACATCGTGATTATATGGTAATAAATTTTAATAACCACATAAATTTGAACTAATATATTAAAAGGACACACTCTCCTTACAATAAGCTTGTCAATGTGAATAGAGGCTTTCCTTTTCTTGCAATAAAGTGTTTACTCATTAAACAACACAATTAATCCTCTGATCCCCTTATTATGTCGCCGACAAGGGGATATATATGAATCGCTCAGGCCTATTAATTGGGGGTTCACATGAGAAATTTTTTGTGTTTTATAAAGTTTTTGCATAGTTTAATTTTCAGGTGTATTAAATAATATGTTCTTAAAAACTATTTTTTTGCATGTTCATTGGTTTGTGCAGGTGACGTTTCTCTAGGGTTTTGTGCCCCAAGACCCGGCGGTGGGCTCTCGTCAGCAAAATTTTAATACAACCAAAGTTTATAAACATTGCATTAATAGTCCTACTATAATTTAAATACCTGCATCCCATTAAATACACCACTACTAATGCCTACTGAATACAACAAATCATCATTGAATAGGGCAGGGAGCTTGTGCTGGTTTGTAGATTTCAATGCGAATGCCCTGTCCTACTCAATGTGAATGCCCTGCCCTACCAAGCTATGCGCCAGGGTTCAAGTTTTTATGTTTTTTTTTATCTAAATTCATTCCTCTATTTTATTTAATTATTATGATTCCATATAATGTATGAGATGTCATCGTTTCCCTCAATTAAATGGAGATATATACTATCTTCATGGGCTGTAATATGTTATTGCATTATTGTAAAAGTTAAGGTTGGGTTTTGAATTATTTTGGCAAAATTAAAACTTATAAGCTTGAAGGGAAAATGACCGAGTATAGAGAAAATGTTTTGGATCAACAATTCAGATCTATACCTACACCATATGATACCCAATAATGACATTAATCTTTTTCCTGGTTTCATCCATACATTCTTAACAAACGTTGTTTCATAATAAAGAATTGATTCAAAATGCAATGCTACACCTTGCATGTGCATAAATTAACATTAAAAAGACAATAAAGCATGCCATTTGTAAAATCTTGCACAAACAATGGGAGCAGGGTTGGAATTTCAAATGGCGGACACTCGTCAAAATTGCCAGTAACTACCAAAATTTGAAAGATTTTCTATATTCTAAGCCAGATTTTGACGGTTTCTCGGAAATCTTAACTGTATTTGACGGATAAATCAACCCATGACGGGCATTTACCCGTCAAATTCCATCCCTGAATGGGAGAGTTGTCAAACTCTTACTATAACAAACGTACCTGCAAATAAAATAGATATTTTTTCAATGTAACCAGACTTTACAGGATGATGCACTTAATCCAATGGTGGGACTCTTATCGATACATGACCCTTTATCGATACCAACTGGCAACTAATTGTTGTATGCCCACTGCATGTGCTTTGAGCTATCTATAGGAGACGAACCTGCATTTTTCGTGCCATGTCCATCGAAGATGCACCTTCTTGGAGTCGACTGCGATTACCAATCATAGACCAATGATTTTTGTCGTATGTTTTGTGTGCACAATTGTCCTTAGTTTATAGTATTTCTTGGTATAATAGAACATAGATTCTAATTTGCGGTTTGGAGTGAGGGAAGACGCGAATCTAGTGACCACGGAGGTGTGCTTGGGAATCATGAATAGTCTCACTTGGAGGTATTTCTCGCAGGATGAAGCTCTCAGATATCTGCAACGCTATACATTTTTCATTTTGGGGAATTCCTTTATAAAAGTCTCTTCTGTAATTAAAACGTTTTGTTTCCATCCTCTGATTTTTACATGATTTTGTAAATTTTTTTTGAAGAGGACCATTGATTTTTGTAAAGATTCAATTGGTGTAATTTAAATTTTGTTTTCCTTTCCAAAAGTTAAGGGGCTTTGTTCGAGTTTTACTTTAGTTTTGATGCCCGCTCATGTCTACCAATTAAAAAGCCTGTAAGTGAGGATAGGCCTTTCAAGAAGCCAACGCTTCTAGCAATAGGTATAGTTCATTGAAGGTCATCGCTCTTTTCTTCTAGGGAGAAGATGCCTCTGGTACTCTGCTAATATTGCTTGCTATTGGCATATTCTGGTTATTAAATATTATTAATTTCTTTTTGAGAGCTGCTTAGACAAGCTTCCATGGTTCAGATAGTTTCAAGCCCTTTGTTACACAAGATTGTGCTGGAAGGCTTTGTAAGTTGCGGTTGTTTTAATGTCATTTTCTCTATCTAGCAAAGTAAAAAAGCTCAAGAAGAAATCTTGAAAAATTTGGCTGGGAAGGGAAAGCTATAATGATAAATTGTACTTCTCCTTCAAACAGTGAATAGGGATATATGTTGTGTCTATTAATTCATTGTGCTTATATGTTGATTCGATGTAGACTTGTGAAAATAAGTGTGCTAAGAGAATTTGTTTCTTTATCTTGTTTATGTGTATTCTTTTTACACATTGCGTTGCATGCTTTACAATTGCCTTTCCCAGGTAATTGTAGATGCAGTTGGCCGTTGTTTTGTCTAGGTTATGTCCAAATCATCTCAATGAAAAATTATGTGATGAAGAAATATCCATCCAACATTTTGTGTGATTGCTGGTTCTCATAGTTCTACTGAACATTCATAACTATTATGCAATTTACGTACAACCTGTGGAGGTTGTCTTACTTGTGGTAGCTCTGCCTACGTGCCTCTTAAAAATAAATTATGATTCACAGATCATTTGTTTCTTGCATCATCTGAGTAATGCATCTATGCAGGTATTGATGGTGGCTTTGAAAACCGAGAGTAGGACTATGAAGATTCTTATAAAATTGTAATATTGCCTGATAATGTTACGCTTCCATTCCCTTCGGTAGAACTACCAGAAAAGGTAACCAGTCTAGAGGTTGTTTTACGTAGACCATTGTCTTTGATTAGCTGAGCTTAACATCTAGCTGAATATAATAATTTATTGCAACTACCTCTATAGTTCCTAAAAGCACAGAATTTAGTGGATCCAGTTTTTGTTATCTTACAAGTCTTAACAAAAGCATGCACTCCGAGGAGGCTTATTTAAATTTAGTAAGTTGTTGAAATGGCTCTAACTCGACTTTGAAGTACCTAATAATGGGAATTGTAGTTTGAAGTTTGTAGCCGAGAGCTAAAGCTATAAATCCTTTTCATTAAGTGGAAACTTATAAGACTTCCTATTATTGATTTTTTCTTTTTCATGCATTTGAATGCTTTAAACATATCAAGTCAGGCTATCAGTTGATGGTGTATTGTTAGTTGTGGGTGTTGAGCACAAAGAATAGGTTGCAGGTTGGGTGGATGATAAGAAGCAAGTTAGTGCCTATGCATTGAACTTGCAACAGATTGATAATGGTGTCACGATACGTCCATCTGGCTGGAAGTGTGCAAAGCGTGACAAGGTTGACCTTTTGCAGCTCAATCTGACAGATGGTATGATTCTTTGTGGGAGAAAGAATTGGGATGGAACTGGAGGCAACGATCACGCTGTTGAGCATTACAATGAAACAAAGTACCCTTTAGCAGTAAAGCTTGGTACCATCATGACAGATTTAGAAACTACAGGTAAATCTTTAATTGATAGCTTGTTAGAGTTTGGCTTTTTCTTATTCTCAGTTCACTGCAAGATAAGTAACAAGATCAAAGTGATTATGGCAATAAAAATAAACCCAAAACTTGACAAATAAAACAAAAAATAAAAAAACAAAAAAACAAAAAATCAAACTATTACTTCTTGGTATTTCTTTCAAAAAGAATAATAAAAACTATCAACATCAAACTCTTGAACCAACCCAGGGACTTGATCCCAAAATCTTTTTGCAATTCACAGCACTATAATGCAATTAACCTACCAAACTTGCACCTTTTTTATAGAGAAAATCATTATACCACAAAAATATTGGAATTGCTTTGGCTATCAATGGCTATAAAAAGAGCAGATTATACCACCACCTGGCTCAGGATGGCAGACATAAACTCAAGGAACTGATTGGTCTTTATTGAAATATAATACCCAAAAATCCCATGTAATATATTAATTAACAATAAACGATAAGCTAGAAGACCCATACAATTACAATAAAAAATAAATAAATAGAAACCCAAATTTATCAACACATACCTTTATATAGCAACCATTATACCGCAAAAGTAGAGCAAACCTACATGTTTTGGCTATCAAAGCAGATTAGGCCACCATAAGGCTGGCAACGCTTTTAGCAGACTTATTTATAGAACCTTGTGAAAATTAAGAAAAGCAGATTAGGCCACCATAAGGCTGGCAATGCTTTTAGCAGACTTATTTATAGAACCTTGTGAAAATTAAGAAAAGCGGACTGATTTATAGAGACTTGTGAAAATTATGGTCAAATAACTGCATCTCTTCAAATAAAACAAGATGAAATTAAATTATAAATATCCTTACTACATCTCATCAAATAATCAGATAAAACAAGAGAAGACAGGTGTTAATGACCTTCGAGGAAGGAGCATTCAAGAGAGGGTCGACAATAATTATCATAAGATGATTATTGTCCAATAAACTAAATGTATAAAATAATAGTCATTATACATTATACTCAATGTGACACATTTTTAAAAAGTCACCTATATTTACTTATATGAAATTTTTTTATGTTCTTTAAAGTATTTTATTTATTTATTTATTAATACAAATAAATAAAAAACACTAACGTTCATATTGCTTTGAAGAATCTTGATAGCTTGCACTATTTTCAAATAACGTTCATATTGCTTTGAAGAATCTTGATAAGTTGCAATATTTTCAAATAAGAGAATAAAAAAAGTGCAATCAATGTCGAACTCACTATAAAGGGAATGCCTTTTGAAAAATTGAAGACAACATATCTTTTCACTTCAATGGATGAAAAAGTGGGATAATGTGGAGATCATTGAAGGGATGACAAATCTTTCTCCCTATGTCAAATCATATGTTTATGAAGGTCTTCCTCCCTATGTTAAATCATGTTTATGAAGGAAGCTCCATAAACTTATTCAGAGGAACACATGTATCATTAGAAGTTGACTTGAAATGGATGTGTGAACACAATGTTTAGAAGTTTTCTGAACTTATTCAAAGAAATATGTATCATGTCATAATGCGAGAAGATGCATTTTGTACTTGCACATAACATTGAGATATAGGAACTTAATTGAGGACTATTATAATAGAAATAAATCTCTCATCATTGTCTTGCCATAGGTTACCACTCCTTGATATGATTATAATTTTGTTTATGAAGACATGT
>LPNX011092974.1:843373-866162 GCA_001517045.1 Pseudotsuga menziesii | reverse complement strand
TACAAATAGGGAATGAAAGTGGATTTTATAAATGAACAAACCAGAAATTAACGACTAAAATTGAGAATTCCAAGGATAAAATTTCCCAGAAATCGTTTAAGTTCCCAGACAACTTCAAATCGTTTGAGTTCCAATACCTTTGGAGGAAGCTTCAGGATAGTAGCAAAGAAACATTGTCTAATATTTTTATAACAACCATCTCCTTTGCTTTGGATATCAATCTAAATGAACTTTTTTGTGATCGCAACATATTGGGCTTGTCCTGTAGTTCAAAAATGATGTCAGGGAACAAGAAATCAATAGTTTTCTTATCACGCATTCAGGATCATATGTTTTATGAGAGTCATTTCTACAACGTGAAAATTCTCTATATCCTATTCAAGAAATGTAAATGAGTTGAGGAAGGACCTGGAGTGGAATTCATGGGAATTTGTTTGGTGGATGCTATTGTTTGACTGGACTTGTAAACCATCAATTCTCCACTCAAAATAATGTTTTAAAGAAAATAACCTGAAAATGGGTCCGAAGTATCCCAGGTAAGTGTGGGATATAGCTATCTTCATTTACTTCCATAAGCGTTGTTGAATATAGTGGATCAGCAACCCATTCCTGCAAGAAAAATGATACAAGTTTCTGATTCTTTAATTGAAACCATATAATGATTAAATTTGTAGCCTTGTGGGTAAGATTAACTCTGAATTTGAAGTTTGATATATAGTTGTCTGGAGGTAAGAATAAATAGTGCCCAGATGTCCTTTAAAGTTCACATTTATGTCAATGCCTGGTTTTATCTTCTCCACTCTTTTAGAACATTTGAAGGATTCCAACTCTCTTTTGATTCCAGACATGATCACCCAGCCCGAGTTTTTTGTTATTCGAAAATTTGTATAGATTTTGGCATTGCACTCATAGAGAAACCCATTGTTTTACTGAAGAGGTTAGGTCCTTTATAGGAGTCAGATTATTGCTGTTATGGACAGATTCGCAGTGACCAATAAGCTGCTGAGAAAAAATTGCTCTCCTCATCTCCTCATACTAATCAGATAATGAACAATTGTTAGTGAGAGTGGAAAGCATCGACTGTACAATCTGTGAAAGAATTTGTATAATAACTACAAGTTTTAGCTATTGTATTGAATACACACAATTTCATTTCACAGAGCTTGTGTTTGTATGTGTTATTCCTTTAATCTTTGTACTTGCTATGCAATTACATTTCATAGAGCTTGTGTTTGTATGTGTTATTCCTTTAATCTTTGTACTTGCTATGCTTTGTGCATCAAATAACACTGACATGAGTGATTCATTTGTATTGCTACATTTTTCCTCCTATTCGGTGAGATTAAATTTTGCTTTGAGGATGCAAATATCCATAATCATACTTTGAATGCATCTTGTGATCTACCATGGACTATATCCAATATGCAAATCTATAGTTTATATACATTACAAACATGTGTTGTCAAGGCTAGGGCAACAGAAAGTAAACTGTTGTGCATCCTAAACTACAGATTCTTGTCATGTTGATAACAATTAAAATTATTATTATGTTCTCAAGTTGTCTTATTGACACTTTTCTGCTAAGATTTGTGATAATGGGATGTGTGGGGAAAACCTGAAGGGACTATCACCCTGCCATGTATTTGGATTCAAGCTACATCAGATAAGGGCCGCCCTGTTGTCATGCTAAACAGATTTTCCATCTGTATTTGTAAATTTCGGGTCGTGTGGAGTTTTATAGTTCGGTAATCATTACAAGTGACTATTTGCACCAGTCATAATCAATTGATTGAGTGCTGAGGCATATCTAAAAAAGAAAGTAGTTATTTAATATTAGAAGTATATTGTGCAATTGATGCATTTAAACTTTTGACCATTTTCAATTTGAGCCCAGCATTGTCTCTGAATGCATTTGGAGTGTAGATCAGCATCCAGTACATTGTCCCTGCTCTCTTTGAATCGAGTTAGACCTTATAGAAGGAACAAGGTATCCATTCATGGTCAGCACCCTTATTAAAAAATCCGGTTCTTCCACTAGGAAAAAATTGTTATGTAAATGCCAAATGAAGTAGAAAATGTCAGCTTTGAAGTGCTCATCCAAGTGGCCCAGCCACTAAACCACCATTCTCGTATAGCTTAGAATAATTCAAAACCCCTGAATCAATAGCATGGTTCAGCAGCAAGCCTATGGTGCAATTGGTTATGAGGCATATAACTTCTTTAGAGGAGGCTGCATTTTTCATGTCACTATCTGCAACTGTGGATTTAAGCATCCAGGAATGGTTGTGGATGTCTCATTAACGGAGGAAGCTTGTTGTTCAAGTTATGGGAAGAACTTTGTCTGAGTTTATGTATCTTCTCGCTCTGTTCCTTGCAGATCTAAGTTTCGAACTATTTATGGTCCACGAATACCCTTCTGCAACCCGAGTTCTTCGCACAAGGTAGGCCCTGGTAAGTAAAACCCTCGGTGAAGAATGAGTTTTGAATTTCTTGAATGTCTTGTATGCATGTGTTCTTATATGCATGTGTTCTAAGTGGAGTTAAAACGACAGAGTATATTCTGTGAAAATGCGCTTCCTTTTCCTCCTTCTTGAGTTAAGATGTCACGGCATTTTCATGTGGAATCTGGGGAATTCATGCCTATCTTCTAGTAAATCCTAATAGCAATAAAGGCACAGGGAAACCGACAACCAATGAGTTGCCATAGTTGGGGACTCCAATGCATTCTACAACACAAGAGGTAGACTCCATCTCTTCTGCAACAACAAAAAATAACAAAAAGCGAAGCCAAATAAGTGTTTCCGCCCAAAATTTAGAAAGGGTAGTTGGAAATATAGATAATTTGGGAAAAGTTTAGCCTAACGATGAACTAACACTGTGTGGGTTTCTAGCTCTACTTGGTTGTTTGCTTGTAAAATAGATAGCAAATATCCCAGACACTATTTTATTATAGCTCCATCATGTGCCCAGAGTTTCTTTCCTCATTAATTGTAAGGTCCTTGGATTACTCACTCGTTATGAGTGATGTTACCTTCTGTGTTGAGGAGGGCTCTCAAATGGTTGTGTTGCTATGTTGGTTGGTTGGGATTAAAAAAATTTGCAGATGAAGTAATTGTAACATCTCTTTGGTAATTGTAATTCCCCACTTTGGTAATGGGAAAAAAAAGTAAAATGATTTGAGTTCCTATTGCTAGCTAGCATCAAGTCGGTGATTTGACTCGTTAGGCACTTGTGAGTTGGCCATTGACTTATCACTAAGCAAACCAATTCTATATTTTGTGTGCCCAATGAGTGAGCAATATTTTAATATTTTCCTTATGGGCGGGATTCCACCACCATCATCATCAGAAGAAGAAAAACGTTTTGAGCTACATTTTTCTTGATATTCCTATTTTTTTAATATGGGTATGCCCACTCTGGAATCCTCAGAACTACCCTAGGAACTACTACCAGAACTTATTAGATTGAATGGGGTTAGTATACCATTGCTATTAACCTTTAGTAGGAAGAATGCATGAATTGAATTTAGACCTTTTCACTTCTGACTTTAGACATCCTTTGTAGGCACAGGGTCCAAAAATTGGACTAGTCATCTCTTTATCAGCCCTATTTTGCCCTTTCTTTCCATACTGAAAAAAGGAGTATATGACCGAAGAGTATTCCCATTTATGCTTGCACGGTAATTTTTATGCCGTAAGGCGTTTTTCCCTAGATTTCTTTTGTAAACCACTGTTCATTCCGTCGTCTATTCAGCCAACCACGCTTATTTGTGTGCCTTCTTCATGATCCGTTGGTTTATTAGTTGTACTGGTTTTGAATGCTGAATACTGTTCAGGACTTTACTTTTATCATTCATTTAGATACCTTCTACTTATTGCTAAATAACACTAAGAATTATACTCAAATATTCAACTTTATCGAGTTATAATATCTTCAGAATCGTAGTGCAATTGGAGTATGTGATAAATGAACATGACATAATCAACTTCAACTTTTTAAACATGTTTGTTTTCCAGAATTTCTGTCAAAATTGGCTCATACCAAGGCAACTATTAGACGAATTCAGCTAAATTCTAATCTGCAAGTACTGGTATCTCTTACAAACCAAATAATAGGTTAGTGTCTCAAAACTACAAGATGGGTTTGTTTTTACATGGAACCGCTTTCATAATTCCCAATATTGTTGATTCTCAGAAAACAGCTTTTGCAACAATTACCCCCAGCTACTTACCCAAGGGAGGCTTTTACATAGAACCACTCTTTCAAAATTCTCAATGTAGTTGTTTCTCAGAAAACAACTTTTGCCACATTTACCTCAGCTTTTTACCCAATCCCTTATACCTAGAAGGGCTTGATAAAAGAAAGAATTAAAATCCAAAAATATACTTGGTTCTTAAGGTGGAATTTACAATTTAACAGTAAAAATCCAGAATATTCTATAGATTACAGGCAGCTAAGAAATGGAAAATATAGAATTCTACAATCAAGAAACAATTGTATTTAAGGAAACCAAAATGGATAAAGGATTAAAATTTGTTTGAAAGAAAGGGGCGAGAAGGAATTTTCTGAAATTAATCCCAACATTTGCTACGAGAAGAAACTATATCAATGTCACTTTGGTTGCTAGGCATTAAAATTGAAAAATGTTCATTATGATAAACTAAACTTAAAAATCACTGGTGGTATAAAAAATAGAACCAAGAGAGCAAAGATGTTAGAGTTGCTTACCTTTATCCAATTTGTAAGCAGATGAATGTCTATGTTCAATGCATGGAATACATCTTTTAGATTTAGTGAACCTTCTATAATGCACATAACTATATGCACGTAGACACTAGACCAATGGAGTGCCCTTGTATTCTCTGGGTGCATAGTTATTTAAAGGCACGAGGGGAATTGCATATGTAGTAAGCTTTTGCAGATTTTCTTAATAGGAATTAAAATAAAATAACAAGCTACAAAAAAAAATGAAAAAGGTGAAAGTGTTTCATGGATTTTTCTTAAATTCCTTACGTCAACCAGCATTTTGACACACGCCAAAAACTTTTTATCTGTAAATGCTTGTAACACAAGTTGTGAATAGTATTTATAGATTGCTTGAGGGAACCAGAATTTTACACACAAGGAGGAAGCCTTTTTTTATTTCGGGGCTTTAGAATCCATTGAGTGCTGAGTGCACTCTGCAAGTCATTTTCCC
Source organism: Pseudotsuga menziesii (assembly GCA_001517045.1). Classification (NCBI taxonomy): domain Eukaryota; kingdom Viridiplantae; phylum Streptophyta; class Pinopsida; order Pinales; family Pinaceae; genus Pseudotsuga; species Pseudotsuga menziesii. Next base: position 860,965 of record LPNX011092974.1, on the reverse strand, counting down.
TTTTTAATTAACGGATTCTTATAGATTGCCTGAGGGAACTGGAATTTTACACACGAGGAGGAAGCCTTTTTTCTATTTCGGGGCTTTAGAATCCATTGAGTGCAGAGTGCACTCTGCAAGTCATTTACCCTTTTTAATTAATGGATTCTAAAGTCATTCCAGTCCAAAGACCTTACAGTTATGTTATCACTTTCATATGAATCAAATCAATGTCCATAGAGTTCTGCCATGTTGAGGATAAATGATAAATGAGTAAGGCAAGTTGCCTATCCAAGAGGGTGCAAGAATAAGTTTTAAGTAGAAATTCTGCAAAAAATTGATGTTTTCCATAGTTTTATAAGTTAAAGTTTCAAATATATTTTTCCATGCCCTAGAGGTTTTGAGCGTCTCTCTCTAAAACTTTCAAAAATCCTAAAACAATCTAAAAGAAAAAACTAAAACTGTGTCCCCTTTGGATTTTCCGCTTCACCAAACTCCAGTTAAAATGAAATTTTCTAAACTATTTTGGATAAAGCATTAAGTCATAAGTAATGAAATGTAACAGGAGAGATGGATGATTCCACATGCAAAGTAAAGAATAAGTTGAAATATAGACAATTGTACTAAAACTTATAATTGAACATATTTTAGAACTTTCACTTGCATCATCAATGAAATCAAGTCACAGACTTGAATGGAACGTCGTTACGCGTTTTCCTCTGAAGTTTTGTTCTCAACAATTGTAGATGTCGTCGTCCCTCCTGCCAGTGCTACGTTTACGCGTGTCTCCTCTTGTGCTGCGCATTTTGCATAGGTTTCCTATATTGCCAACTAGGACAATGCAAGGCACCAACCGGAAACCTTAATCAATTAAGAACTCGAGGATGGGGGTTAAGTGCCAGGTCCAACCATCAATGCTGTCACTTGCGGAGGAGCCCAAACTGGGTTCTAACCTTTACCTCCAAAAGATCCGGAAGTCTGGACTATCAACACCGAAGTTTTATACTACCCAGCAAGAGTCAATTTGAAGACACGCGGAAGTCCAGCGTATTGCGAAGAAGACACGCAGAGAACCAATGGATCACGAAGAAGACACGCAGAGAAGCATGGTTGGTTGAATAGACGACGAAATGAGCATTGGTTTCCAAACAAATCTCTTCCTTCTACAGTCCTCCGATTTCTGGAGAGCCGTGACTCTTGTCCGACGATTATGGATTACTGTGAGGTGATTTCTTGAGAGCCCCTCCTATGAAAGAGCCCGTCTTGTAGAACGAGCCTACTTTGCCCTTTCACTCTCTTTATGATGCACAAGCATTTAGTTTGAATGAATGGTTCTTTTGCTGACATGGATGTGCCTATCATCCTTCTTGTTATGCTCCTGATTCATATGTTTTTTGGTCTCTCACAAATTATTTCAGATAGATTTTCTGACCTGTTGCTACAGGAATTATGAGAAAAGTCTGCCCTTCGCAGACTTTATGATTTTCTATCCCCATTTTGGTTGGATGATTGGAATTCTCCCACTTTACAGCTATCAGAGAGATCCCCAAATGTACCTGCATTTGCGGAATTCTTGTGCATTCTCAAGGTGCTCTTAGAGAGGAATGTAACGAAAAAATGTGGCACTTCTTTGCAAAGAAGAGCCTTCTCTTCAATAGACATATTTGAAAGTTTGTTGAAGGGTAAATTTGCTATGAAGTTATTATGCACATCTGAAGTAGTTATTGAGGATTGTTTTAGCACATTTCACAAAGAAAATAACTTTGCTTATGCATGGAATTAAAAAAATTTATGGTTATTTTATGGAAATAAATAACTTTTATTATTTTATGGTTATAAATAGCCAACAAGCTCTTAAACTAGGATAATAGACGCACCAACACCAGATTAGAGCTTCTGGCTCTTTGGGCACTGCTTTCAATTGCCATTCATTTGGGGATCCCTCTCTTATCTGTATTTGGGGATTCACAGGTTATCATCTCTTGGGTGAGCAGAATTGCTTCATTGAACACCCCACTTCTGAGTCATTGGTGTGATGACATTCTTTCTCTGCTGTATCATGTGACTTTAGTGACCATCAATCATATCTATCGTGAGCATAACTAGCAGCCTGACAGTCTCTCCAAACAGGCTCTTTCGTTGGCCCCGGGGCATGGGGAATTTTCTGAACCTTTAGATGGTATGATCATTGATCATGGGATATTTCAGTTATTTTGGCTTGTGTCGGGCTTTGCCCTTTCACTCTCTTTATGAGGCACAAGCATTCAGTTTGAATGAATGGTTCTTTTGCTGACATGGATGTGCCTATCAGCCTTCTTGTTATGCTCCTGATTCATATGTTTTTTGGTCTCTCATGAATTATTTCAGATAGATTTCCTGACCTGTTGCTACAGGAATGATGAGAAAAGTCTGCCCTTAGTAGACTTTATGCTTTTCTGTCCCCATTTTTGTTGGATGACTGGGATTCTCTGACTTTACAGCTATCAGAGAGATCCCCAAATGTATCTGTATTTGTGGAATTCTTGTGCATTCTGAAGGTTCTCTTAGAGAGGAATGTAACGAAAAAAATGTGTCACTTCTTTGCAAAGAAGAGCCTTCTCTTCAATACACATATTTGAAAGTTTGTTGAAGGGTAAATTTGGTATGAAGTTATGATGCAAATCTAAAGTAGTTATTGAGGATTGTTTTGGCACATTTCACAAATAAAATAACTTTGTTTATGCATGGAATTAAAAAAAATTATGGTTATTTTATGGAATTAAATAAATTTATGGTTATTTTATGGAATTAAATAACTTTTATTATTTTATGGTTATAAATAGCCAACAAGCTCTTAACCTAGGATAATAGATCCACCTGTGTTTTTTTAGTTCTTTAGCTCTTTGAATCAGAATTCCTGCAACTAGAAACAATGCAACTTCTCTGTGCAAACCCATGCAAACTAAATGTGACCAGTAAACGCCATTTATGCAGCAGGGAGGGTCGGTCGCCATGACAAGATGTTCAACCACCTCCTCCATGAATAGCAAGCTATCTAATAAATTTATAATAAATGCCAAATTGAGAAAAAAACACTTCATGTTTTGGACGGGCTCTTTCACAGGACGGGCTCTCCAAATATCGCCCACGGCACTCCAGAATCATCAGACAACTGCGGTTCTGACCAACTCAACAGTCACAGAAAAGCCTATGAACAATGCTCAACAAAGAGGTGGAAAACATGCGAACAATGAAACTTGCAAGCGAAATGGGAGGACAACGAAATGGGAGGACAAAGCAAGGCAACGACCGAAAACCTTCAACCATCAATGCTGTCACTTGTGGAGAAGCCTGGATTGGATTCTAACCTTTACCTCCAAAACATTCGGAAGGCCCGACTATCACCACAGAGGTTTTACACATACTCAACTTGAAAACATGTGGAGGACCAGCGGATGACGAAGGAGACATGCGGGGATGGGGGTTACTTCTAGCTCTTTGGGCACTGCTTTCGGTTGCCATTCATTTGGGGATCCCTCTCTTATCTATATTTGGGGATTCACAGGTTATCATCTCTTGGGTGAACAGAACTGCTTCATTGAACACCCCACTTCTGAGTCATTGGTGTGATGACATTCTTTCTCTACTGCATCATGTGCCTTTAGTGACCATCAATCATATCTATCACGAGCATAACTAGCAGCCTGACAGTCTCTCCAAACAGGCTCTTTCGTTGGCCCCGGGGCATGGGGGATTTTCTTAATCTTTAGATGGTATGATCATTGATCATGGGATATTTCAATTATTTTGGCTTGTGCCGGGATTTTCCCTTTCACTCTCTTTATGAGGCACAAGCATTCAGTTTGAATGAATGTTTCTTTTGCTGACATTGATGTGCCTATCAGCCTTCTTGTTATGCTCCTGATTCATATGTTTTTTGGTCTCTCACGAATTATTTCAGATAGATTTTCTGACCTGTTGCTACAGGAATGATGAGAAAAGTCTGCCCTTAGAAGACTTTATTCTTTTCTGTCCCCATTTTTGTAGGATGACTGGGATTCTCTGACTTTATAGCTATTAGAGAGATCCCCAAATGTATCTGCTTTTGCAGAATTCTTGTGCATTCTGAAGGTGCTCTTAGAGAGGAATGTAACGGAAAAAAAATGTGGCACTTCTTTGCAAAGAAGAGCCTTCTCTTCAATAGATATATTTGAAAGTTTGTTGAAGGGTAAATTTGGTATGAAGTTATGATGCAAATCTGAAGTAGTTATTGAGGATTGTTTTGGCACATTTCACAAAGAAAATAATTTTGCTTAAGCATGGAATTAAAAAAAATTATGGTTATTTTATGGAATTAAACAACTTTTATTATTATATGGTTATAAATAGCCAACAAGCTCTTAACCTAGGATAATAGATGCACCAACACCAAATTAGAGCTTCTGGCTCTTTGGGCACTACTTTCGGTTGCCATTCATTTGGGGATCCCTCTGTTATCTGTATTTGTGGATTCACAGGTTATCGTCTCTTGGGTGAACAAAACTGCTTCATTGAACACCCCACTTCTGAGTCATTGGTGTGATGACATTCTTTCTCTGCTGCATCATGTCCCTTTAGTGACCATCAATCATATATATCGTGAGCATAACTAGCAGGCTGACAGTCTCTCCAAACAGGCTCTTTCGTTGGCCCCGGGGCATGGGGAATTTTCTGGATCTTTAGATAGTATGATCATTGATCATGGGATATTTTAGTTATTTTGGCTTGTGTCGGGATTTTCCCTTTCACTCTCTTTATGAGGCACAAGCATTCAGTTTGAATGAATGGTTCTTTTGCTGACATGGATGTGCCTATCAGCCTTCTTGTTATGCTCCTGATCCATATGCTTTTTGGCCTCTCACGAATTATTTCAGATAGATTTTCTGAGCTGTTGCTATAGGGATGATGAGAAAAGTCTGCCCTTAGCATAATTTATGCTTTTCTGTCCCCATTTTGGTTGGATGACTGGAATTCTCTGACTTTACAGCTATCAGAGAGATCCCCAAATGTATCTGCATTTGCGGAATTCTTGTGCATTCTCAAGGTGCTCTTAGAGAGGAATGTAACGAAAAAATGTGGCACTTCTTTGCAAAGAAGATCCTTCTCTTCAATAGACATATTTGAAAGTTTGTTGAATGGTAAATTTGGTATGAAGTTATGATGCAAATCTGAAGTAGTTATTGAGGATTGTTTTGGCACATTTCACAAAGAAAATAACTTTGCTTATGCATGGAATTAATTTTTTTTTCCCATGAAGCAATGAATATATGAAAACCTGAAATGTTTAAGTGTACAAAATTATCTTAATTAAAGGGCCATGTAGAGACCTTGCAGTTTTTAAGCTTGGATGTGGGAGCGGAACTAATACTAGAGCAGGAATTTTAGCACTCTGGCCATCATTAAGGGACGCAAAATATATTGGGCTGCCTTACCTACATATCTTTGGCAACTCCTCGGTGATTATACATTGGGAAAAGCAGGAATCCACCCTCCACGTGGTGGACCTTGAGGCTTGGTGCTACAACACCATATTACTCATACCCTCATTTTCCTGCGTGGATTTTAGTCATGTCTATAGGGAACATAACAAGAGGGCAGACATGTTCTCCATGGAGGGTTTGTGTATGGATCCTGGTCACCTTTTACTTACTGAATCTTTTACTTTCAGATATTTATCTCATGGATTTTTTTGAGATATTTCTCGTTATGCTGAGCAACAGTTACAAGACTTTTGAGAGACGCTTGCCTAATTTGGATAAGGTGTCTGGGATCTTGTTATGTTCTTTGTGCACATTTCTCTGACTTATGTATATACTGCTCACTTATGAGAGGACCTTTTCATGTATTGATACCCAGGTGCTGATAGTATTTTTTCACATCTTGGGCATAGTTATATTTCTTATTTGAATTGCATTGTAATGTAGTATTTACTGTTCTGTCTGACCCATTGGGGTATGGACAGTTGCTTGATGATGTACAAGGTTACCTTTGTTTCATTAGAATATCAAGCAACTGTTTTCCCTGACTGCAAAAAAATGTGCAACCTCAACTGAACTTAGGACCAAGAATATTAACTTCTGGTTTAGATAGTCTAACGTCAGGAAGACAATGTGATATTACCTTTTTCCTTCATTTTATCTTAGTTTAGGGTTGCGAAGAGAGAAATCTCTTTATCTTTACCGAATGCAGTATTCTCATCACTCTACCACAATGACAAACAAATAAGTCTAGAATCCACTTAAAGTCTTAAAAGTGATTTATAAGTAGTAGATCAATGAACAGATTTTAGTATTATGCCAATTTAGTAGTTTGCTATATTTGAACTAATTATATAATTTTGATTCAATTTTTTGAATAACACATGATAGTCAATCTTTTGAATAACACATAATTATACAGTGATGACACACAAGAAAAAAAATACCTACATTGAGAGAGAGAAGATAGTCAAGCCCTTTGTTGACTTGTGCATCACATCGTTAGTTTGAATCTCCTCCCTATACACTAATGGAAAAAAATGCAAACCTAGATATGGAAGATTAGAGGACAAATAGAGTGCGTTGCATCAAAAAAGTAGAACGAGGGGTGTATTGAAGCGACGAGAATGGGACTCAATAAAACACATAATGAGGGTCGTAATGAGACAATGGGTTAACCAAAAGGGATATGTCGAGAAGGGCCGAAGTATCCAATAAATTCCTTGCTGGATCGTACCTCTAATACACTTTAAGCATTTACAACCTAACTTTGCATAGTTCCATTGCATGCTTTTCTTCTCACATTATATTAAAAATAAATAAAAAACTACCTTCTTTCTGTCACTGTTGTACATTCTACTCTTCTGCTTGCTACAGTTTCATTGTACGTATGGCATGGTTGTATGTCACTCATACAATAGTATATATATATACATATATGTATATATACACAAACAAAATTGTCATATACTTACACGTTTGTTTCCTCTTGCTCTCAGTGTTTTCCCCGCATAATGGAGGCACCCTTGACAGAAAATGTGATATCTTCTTTGCTGTCTAGTTCTGTACATCTTCAACCACTTTTGCAGGTTTTTTCACTCCAGCCATTTGGACCAACAAATGCAACTACTCCACTTTTTCGAATTACTATCTCTGATGGTAACAACATGCACCAGAATTTGCTCCCAACTACCTTCAACTCCCTCATATCAAATGGAGAACTCCAAGAAGGCTCTGTCATCAAGCTCGCCAAGTGCACTTGCACCGTCGTCCATAATAACACATACTTTTTCTGCCCATTATTTTAAGCCCTCTCTTATGAAACTTAGCCTATACATTTTTACCTACCACCAACATCATCAATTTTATAATACCTTTACTAATTCTTGCCTTTTCTTCTCCTATAGGACTATTACAATACTCGATCTTAAATTGGTCCACCGCAAGCTTGCCCTTGTTGGGAGCCATGTTCCTCTTTTACTACCGACTAGATTTGGCATTCCAATTGGTTCATCAACTAGCCAATCCAACCGCCTCATAGAAGAAAGCGATGTTCACTCATCCCAAGCATCAGATACACCAATATCCATGCCAACTACTGTAATTCCATTCAAAGCACTCAATCCCAACTATAAAAAATGGTCCATCCCAGGTTGCGTGCTTGCCAAGACACCCATCCATGAATACACCAACCAACGCGGCCCAGGGAAACTATTTGGCTTTGACCTTATTGATTGTTTTGGAGAAGAGATCCATGTCTCTGCCTTTAAGAACTTTATTGACACCTTCTATTCCCTTGTTTAAATCGGGACAGTGTACACTATCTTGAATGGCACAATCAAAACAAGAAACCCTTCATATAACCATTTGAACAACCATCTTGAGATTGTCCTTTCATCTACGTCGACTATCCACCCTTGCCTCGATGCATTCCCCTCCATTCCTTTACATTCCTTCCACTTTAAAACAATCAATGACCTCCAAAGTTTACCTTCAAATTCCATGGTTGACCTGATCGGCCTTGTTAGCTATGTCTCGCCTGCATCTACAATTCGAAAAAAAGACGGTTCTGAAACAAGTAGGAGAACCATTTACCTCAGAGACACATCTTGTTTTAGCATTGATGTCACACTTTGGGGTCATCATTTCCACACTGAGGGTTCACATGTCGCTTCACTATACTTCTCCGACCCACCACCTGTCCTTACAATAAAGGGTGGTCGTCTTACGAATTACAATGGTAAAACAATTGGAAGTGTTCCCAGTAGTACCATCCTTATAGATCCAGATATTGAGGCAACCCATCGCCTTCAAAAATGGTACACTGATCATGGATTTCGCGCTGCATCGCCATCCTTGAGTCGCAAATACATAGGCTCTATGTCTCGAACACACCCATCTAAAACAATCTTCGACTTGCAAAGCATGCAACCCTCTGATAAGAACCTATGGCTCTTTGTGCTCGCTTCCATTGTTGACATTAACATGGATGACTTCCACTTCCTTGCATGCCCTCTCTTTGTTGATGGCGTTCAATGCATGAAGAAAGTTGTAGATAGAGCTTTCAACACTTGGAATTGCAGCAAATGTGATGGTGAATTCACAGAATGTGACTACAGATACATTTTAAAGCTTTCCTTACAAGACCACACCGGCCAGATCAACGGGGTCACAACTTTTGATGATGCAACCAACAAACTACTTGGTGTCTCTGCAAAGGATTTATGCCTGCTCGCCACTGAGCCCTCGGCCATAAAGGATCTCTCTTTGCACGCAACTTCACGCCGATACCTTTTCGCCTTGTCCATTAAGACGGAGACTTTCAACTCCAGTACACGCTTGAAGACAACCATTTCCAATTATGAAGAGCTTCCTTATGCTGCTGCATCAACCAAACTCCTTGAAGAAATATCTACACTCACTATTCAAAGCCATCCTGTTGCATGTCGTCTCTAACCTCCCCTTCATATACTCCACCCTCGGCTATTCCAACCACCGCTTTTCCTCACCCTTCCACATACTCTTCCCTCAGTCCTTGCTTCAACACATCGTACCCTACAATACACCATCCCATCTCTCCAAATGCATTCCACCTCATCTCAACCCAATTATGTTTCTTCCACTTCATCATGATCACTATATCCCTCCACCCCCGCTTTCCTTCCTTCATTGCTTGTATATAGACTTTTCCCTAACTTTCCTAGCTTTTTACAAATAACTGCAATGTAATTAGCTACTGTAAATTTTGTGCTCACATGGCATATGTGTTATCGTATACATTACGTGTTTACTTTTAAAGCACGCCATACATATCTGTCCATGCACCATTTCACATTTTCTTACATGTATACAATGTTTATTATGTCATATATGTGGATTTCTTTTATCTACTATGCTGCTCCTTGGTTGCTTTTCACATACATACATGCTCTACATACATCACAAAAAATGCTTTAGACCTTATTTCTTGCAAAAACTCTCGCAATGCGTTATTTTCTATATGTAGACATACCTTCTTATTTGTACTTTGCATATCTTGCTTTTAATGTACATGCCTTGACTTTTTCTTACAATTACACATTTATAACATTTGAAATTCCCATCAATGTCTCCTCCAGGTTCAAGGCAAAATCCTCTTCAACAACCCATGTTGCCCAATACTGCACGTGACCAAATAAATGCACGTAGAAGGCTTCTTTATAGCCAAACAAAGGACTACCAAAATGCGCATAGACATCTTACTTATCAATCTATGCGTGGAAACATCAATGCTTCAATCAACCCTACCCCAATGCACACATCCACTACACCCCCACCTCCAACCACCCCCTTGCGAGATGGTCACACTTGCTTTCTTAACTGACTTTCTCGCCTCCACCCACTTCATGTTTGCTCCATATGCAAGGAATCATATCCAAAAATGAAAACAAAGTTCTCAATTGGAATCTATACATGCTCTCGATGTAGTAATGAGCGACATGGCCATCGCTTCTCCATAGATAACAACATGGATCCTAGAAACCATCCAATTGAACTTGCACGCTTGACTCAAATAGAAGAAATGCTAATTTCCCGAGTCAATCCAATACTTCAAGTTACGCATGCACGTGGTGGCCAATACAAATACTTCGGTCATACTATTATCTTCCCACAAGATATCTCCACAATAGCCACCTCTCTTCCACGCCTCTTAGCAAACTTGGACATCCTTGTTGTTCGCAAATTCAATGCTGCAAACAAGCCTTATGAATTCATTGTTAGCCGTTCAAATGTTCTAGCTGCATTGGAATTCAAAATCTCCAATGATTGTATTACAAGGATGTCCACCTTGACCTCCAAGCATTACATGCTTTTCCACTTGAACCCACAGATGTGTCCTCCCTTCTTCACCATGCCACAACCCCTGGGCCTAACCTCCAACTACCCTCACCCACTACTGATGATGCAACACCTTCAATGCCAATTCCAACAAGCATTGAAACCTCGTCCTTTGTTTTTGCACTCCCAAATTCTCGCACTGAGACTGAAGAAATTAGGCGGTTTGCATCTACAACCCCTACCACCCCTTCAACGTCAATTGATTGGCCCCCCATTGGTCTTTCTCCAATAAATGAATACAATACGGAAGGGCTCCTCTCAATGGAATTCCCAACGCTATTTCCCACAGGGGTTCCCATGCTAAAACAACCTCGTCTTTACGAAGTCACCATGCAGGAATATGCTTTGCACCTTATCCGATTCCATGATAATAGGTTTGCCCAACACCCTCGCTTCCACTACTACTTGTACAACCTTATGATGCGCCATCGTAGCCAAGCTACCGCAACTGTTTTCATTAAACGCAACCTAGTAGACACCCTCCCTGCAACTATCTCGGCTTTGCGTACACAACTCAGCCGGATGCCAAACTCTCGTGTTGCTGATCATGCCATGTGGTTTGGCTCTGCTCTACGTGGCACCCGCTCTTTCTGGAACAAACGGTGAGGTGAGTTCTGTGATATGATCACCCAGCTTGGTAGCCCAACCTTTTTTTTTACCCTCAGTGCAGCTGACACCAAATGGCATGACCTTCACATGCTCATGAGTTCCCATCCTCCCGCTTCATTGCCTTCACAATTCCAATGGAGAATTCATAACATTATAACCAATTCACATACTACGTCTCTATATATGCACCATAGATTCACCATCTTCCTTGAAGAGGTCCTGCTACACACATTCAAGACAAAAGATTACTGGTGCAGGTTTGTTCCTCTCACTCTTTGCATTTTATTTCCTTTTACTGCTTGACATTTCAAATTTTTCCCTAACTTTGTGTTTTGTTTTTCCTTCCCTTCTTAATACAGGTATGAATGGAAAAACTGAGGTTATGCTCATATACATGGATTCCTTTGATTGGAGGACGCACCCAATATGGGCAGCCTTGATTGGAATGATCCCCTCACTGTTGATACTGCAAAAACATACTTTGCCAGCTTCTTAACAGCATGGAACCCTCGTCCTGCGCACCTTCGTGTCTCTGCCTTCCATTGAGCATCTCCCCAAGACCCTTGCTATAATAATAATGACTTGGTGATTATTCAATACAAAAATAGTACTGATGCTGCTTTATTGTTAACAATCTGCAGAAGATGTTAGGCTGGCTATCTCACAGAAGCTCACGACTTCTTGGAGTCAGTCAGGAACTACTTATTACATATATGTTGCATCTATCACAAATAGATCTCCACACCAGACACTGTCAGCTATTGGCCTCTCTATCCAAATATTGTATGGTCCTTTATGGGGTCTCTCCAAACTAGATGCTAACAATACGTATTCATTTCCTAAGTGGTTAAAGTCACTCCCTCCTAGTCAAAGTATGGATTTTGTGTACATTCATGCTGCTCCTGCAGCGACCATTTCCCTTGCTAATTATCATATGATTTGATCAATTTCCATTCAATCCAATAATAACAACCAGAGCCTAAGAATAATTTGTGATGAGACTGTTTGTCATGCACCTCCTCCATTATACTATGGTGTCTCCCTTGTTTGGATGTGGTCTTCTTGGGCATGGAATCACTTCCTGGAATATACCAAAATCAATAGAACCTTAGATTTTTGGAATTCTAGATCTCCAAAAACTACGGAACCCTATATCCTTGAATTCTCTAGTCTTCTTGTAACATTTAAATTCTAAGTTTATTCATGTAACTTGTAATTTTTTATCCTTGGATTCCAAAACCCTAAATCTTTAGAGGTTTGGATTCTAGATCTTGTATATCTGCCAATTTCCTAGGTTTGAACATATAAACTCCACTAAAAGTTAAGTGCAACAAATATATTTTCTTCGTAAGGACCATATGATCATGTAGTGCTTATGCACAGTTTTTCTCTCCCTTGATATATCTTGAATAATTTTTGCCATGAAGATAAGTTTTTGGCACCAAGATGTTTGAGACAAATGTGAACAAAGTTGTCACTTCAGCTTCATACGGTGAAAGTGGAAGCTTGTCTTCACATCCACCAACTCATGTCTCAAGGTGAACTGAATTGATGATAGCATGATTCCATTATTGGTCACATAGAATATATGGTAGATCAGGATTAGTCTCTAATGTAAATAAAAAAGGGCATTAACCTGAGGGAGCATGAACCATTGTAAGTTTTATATATAATAACCTTTTCCTTTCATTTTGAAAGACACAATGAAAGGTATAAGTTTTGTTTAGATTTCAAATGTTTGTATACTAGTGTATGATTTATTGAAGAATTGGTGCATATGATGGTTTACCTTATGATTTCCCTAAAAGTCACATGGGACCAGTTGTCTCTTCCTCTCCCCAATTTTCAATAAGTAAATGTGATAACGTAGATCTGATTTTGCACTGTAGTAATAGATATAATTATTGCAGATTTGATTTCTCAAGTACGGTAGTCGCTTCTTGTTGAATATATGTGTAAAGTGATAGAACTACAATAGAAAAGATTTCCTTTTGAAGTAGCATAGGTATTCCCATTGGAAGGAAAAAGATATAGACGGGGAAGAAAGACATAGGCAGGGAAGTTGTCTACTGACTCCTCATCAGACGAGCCTTTTTCTAAAGGTGCTGGGCTATACAGCTTCAACTAAACTTTATATAGTACCAGGGGAACTTTTCAGCAATTGCAGTTTAGAATCCCTCAAGAAACATTTTCCCAATGTGTACTCACATGCAACTCTTGGGACTGAGGAGGAACTTGCCTCAATGAAACAGTTTCAAAATAGATTGGTAGGATTGGATTACATAATGGCTTTGGAAAGTGATGTATTCATATACACCTATGATGGCAACATGGCCAAAGCTGTCCAAGGCCCGTATACACCTAGATATTATTTTGTAATATCTAGAGTTATTTTAAGTGGGCAAGTTTTTTAAGTGTAAGCCCAAAAAGCTATGGCTCAAGAAGCACTTTAAACTGTAAAATACCTATGGAATATTCAGAAGAAATACATTTCAAAGATCCTTGTGGTGTTTGTTCTGAATCAATTCTGAGAGATATTGGTCCATACAAACATTTCCATGATATCTCTGCAGTCTCATTTGACTTGGGTCGGCTCCCAAGCTATGCTTCTTTATTCAGAAGATTGAGGTGTGTTTGTCACTTTATTGGAATACCAATAAACATCTCTTAAATGCTATTTGGCCAAATCGTTCACCTGTACTAATTCCTTTACTGTAAACAATCTTGATTATTTGTGTTGATCATTGAAAGGTCAATTAGAAGCCCTTACAACGTTTCCATTCTCATTTAGTCATTTTTAGGTTTGGCCTAATTTATAAGTCTCTGTTTTTCAGATTTCTTGTGAGCAAACTATGTTTTGGAGATGTAAAGGGCTTGACATATCAGCAGAAGCTAGCCTTTTCAATCAACATTTACAATGACTGCATGATGCATGTATGATGGTAACATAACCCCTGATTTACATCTATACAAACTCATTAATGGGCTCTCCCAGTTTTTGTCTATTGCTTTCTAAACAGCTAATCTTCACTTTAGGATGCATCTTCTTGTGACTAATACAAATTTAAATTTTACACTTGAGAAAGTTTAGGCCTTTGTTGAACATCGAATACCAAGCACCCCTCAGAAGGTTCTTTCACTCATGCGCGAGGTATGGCAGCCAAAAATGAAGAATGCAATCAATTGACTTTATTGCTCATTTCCTATAGTAGTAGCTGCCTATATCAGGAAATAAGATTATGAAATAATTTGTAGAATTTCATATTGCCACTGTTTTGCAGTCATTTAATTTCTGTGAATACTGTGATGGGAGGGTTACACATACTCCTTAATGTTGGAGGGAAGTCGATGAATGCATTGGCTATTGAACATTTCATACTTCGACCACCCTTTCACTCAAAAGATGTAAGTTTATTTATGTAATAATTTTCCATTTCAGAAAAGACATTTTAAATTCTTCCAATTATGTATCTAACTGACCTTCCCAAGTTGATTGAATGCTAGGCCTATTGGAAAAATGGAAAAATTTGAAGAGCAGGCAATGATGCGCAGTGTTTATGGTTTAGAGTGGTCTGAGCCATTGATTACCTTTGCATTGTGTTGTGGAAGTTGGTCTTCTCTTGCTGTAAGTAGTAGCTTTGCACCTGGGCTTATGTGTTACGAATAAATCTGCCTATTGGTTCTGGAAATGAGTCTAAAAGAAAATGCATGGTGTTCTGCTTGAGCCCTAAGCTTTGCAGCTCAAAATTAGAATCAATTTAAAAGGCAACATATAAATAAAAATAGTTGTCTAACTGTGTTTGCCAATGATGTTGTTTTTCTTATTAATAGGCTATGCTGGTTAGGCAATGATAGATACTGGACTACCTGTTTCTCTCTTCTTCAGATTAGTACATGGGGTTTGTATTTTTCTCTCTTTATCTTTGCTTCATGTTAATATTAGGGATTTGTATTTTGCTTTATTATTTTCATGATAAAACACAATTTTATATCAAGTTTAATTTGTTCTATTTCATCAATGGTTTGCAGTTTCATATCAATCCAAAGGAGCTAGACAATGAGGATCTTGCTTTCCTCTATCACATTGAGGCATGTACCTCAGTTGGGGATCTCAGCTTGCCTCTGCTTCAGGAATTCCACAAGAATCTGCTCAAAACCTTCTTCAATGGACATTAGGTTCACAATGAAAGTGCCAGCCATCAACCGAGTAGGAATACAAAAATAAACTGCATTACTGTAATAGCCATGAGTCTAACAGCCATTATGGGTCCATTACTGGTTCTTCGAACCTTCTTCATTTAAAATGATGGGTGGTTGTATTGGTTTATACTTTCATTTATATGTGACAGATACTTGCAAGAGTGCTCCTGATTTTTATTTCTAATTTTTATTGTAAGAGTGCTCCTGAATAGCGTTGGGATCTCCATAAATTCTCCTTTGGCACAGAGTATATATATTTATTCCCCATTCACCTCTCTCAACATTGGCACATAATATATATTTATTCTCCATTTTTGGCCTCACTTCAATGTTGCATTTTTTTTCTCGCTTACCCGCTAACAATTACCTTAACGGCGTATCATTGCACTTTCCTTGGGGCAATTGCTAGTTATATTGTTAGATTTTAAGGACTCATTAAAAGCATCCCTAATGACTTTTCTAGCAATCTTATAGTCTATATCATACCATGGGTTGGTTTTTTTATTCTCTTTTTTACATAACACTTCAATAGAAATATTTTTAATGAAAGTAGAGAGGGTTGTCACATAATTATGATAAAAGTCTTGAAATTGTCTTTATTTCAAAAGAGGTTTAATTCATTATTTAAATCTTAAAAAAAAAACAACTTTATTTTTTTACAAATAAAATGCTTTCATTATTAAAATTCTCTAAAACTCTTATACATGACAATAGAAAACAATTTATCATCTTAATGATATTAAAAATTAATGAAATACACATTACAAAACTTTTTTTTAACTCAAATAACTAAAAAAAATTCCATACATATAAATATCTTTAAAATAATTAAAAAACCAAATTTAAACTCTTTAATTAGTACTCGACTACAATAATATGAAGGTATCCCCATATAAATTTCCTACATATGTTAAGAAAAACATGTACCATGTGATGAGAGAAATATATTTTATACTTGCATATGGCATTATGATGTAGGTATTTAGTGGAGGAATTTTATAATAGAATTAGATCTTTCATTATTGTCCTCTTGCAAGGTGGCCAACCCACACTAATTGTAATTTTGCTCAATAGGATGAAGGCAGGACTTTAATTTCTTTTAATGGGGATCCCATGGGAGGCCACCTTCCCTTTTGCAAGGAGTGGCAAGCCCATAAACTATTAATATAAGTCACTTTATTAAATCAAGTTGTATGACAATAGTACATAGTTACATATGTTTTTTTTGGAATAATTTAAAACTTGAAATTTTGAGATGAAGATAGCATACCATGTGTTCATTTTTCACCACTAAAAAGAATAATGTCAAAGGCCCAAGATCTAGGAGGTTCCAGGTGATCTCTTAAATTTTGTTCTATTATTGGTATACCTTCAACACACTCTTATAGAAAAGACAATAAAATACAATTATTAAATTATACTTGCATCTTTGTAATCAAATTTACTTGTAACAAAATGGTAGGTAAGAAGCATGCATCTCCACCAAGTGATTTGTTTTTTATTTTTATTTTTATATATTTGTAATTTTATGAATGTGAAAGAATGGCTTACCATATTTTTCTATGATACTTAATTGTTTTTTATTTTTATTTTTATATATTCTATGATACTTAATTGTTTTTTATTTTATTTTTATATATTTGTAATTTTATGAAGGTGAAAGAATGGCTTACCATATTGGTATTATTCTATGATACTTAAAAGTCCTTCACAATTGATACTATATGCTTGGTGTGGTTGTCGTTTTATTATTGGTTTTTCTTCTTAATTATAAATTGAGATTTATTTATTTAATATTTTAAATAATTTTATAATATATGTTTTTTTTGTAATTTAAGAAATTATTCTATTGAAGTAAGGCAATAATGGTAAAAAAAAGATTACAATTTAGAGAAGCATTCCTGCCCAAAGGAACTGGCAGGTGTAACTAGTCTGAGACGAGAACCAAACCCTTCCTCCAAGAAGGAAAACATGTCGAAAAGAAGTGCACCAGACCCTCCCTCCAAGAGGGAAAATAGGTCTCAAAAAAAGAGAGTGACATTATACAAAAAGACAAACTGTGTCCTGAAAAACTAGCAAACAGAGTTCAGGCCTTGGAGAGCCCACCATATTTCAGAAATATACAAAAACCATTAACAAAACCTGGCTAAAGCTTGCGATAAGGTTCCTCGATGATGGGGCAGCTGAAGCAAGAGGAGACTGGCTTAGTTGGGTTGTCTGCGGCATCCGACACGTCATCACTGGAGGAGCTTCGTTCCTCGCTACTGGAAGAGTCACCTTCATCTTTGTCACTTGCCAGAGGTTGTTTCACCGGGAGAGGGGTCGTCTTTCTTACGGTGGCTAGTATAGGGGTGCATTTGTCGATGTAAAGATATTTTATACAACCCAACGAAGGAGGGGGATGGGGCTCGCAGTCCATAGGGACCGCGGG
>LPNX011092974.1:822078-843310 GCA_001517045.1 Pseudotsuga menziesii | reverse complement strand
GGGGGGGGGGGGGGGGGGTGTCGGACGTGTAACATGAGTCCGTGGGATAGGTAAAGCAAGAGGAGCAGGAGCCAAGGGTTGGGAATTGAAGCAGAAGATGAGCCTGATGAGAAAGTTCTTTATGACCCAATAATTTCATCAGTGCTCCATCGAGCGGCCTGTAGCATTGGTGGAACCAGATAACTCGTCCTTCTAATTGTTCACCATTTGGAGAACAACGTCTGGAATCTCAGCATCAAAACCCTCTCCGCTCGCCAGTGCAGTGAGCTAAATTTGGCTTTCAGCTTGGGCTCCTCTCCCAGAACGGCCACGCCGAGGAATGCCTCACTTCC
This sequence comes from Pseudotsuga menziesii, assembly GCA_001517045.1. Lineage (NCBI taxonomy): Eukaryota > Viridiplantae > Streptophyta > Pinopsida > Pinales > Pinaceae > Pseudotsuga > Pseudotsuga menziesii. Next base: position 842,978 of record LPNX011092974.1, on the reverse strand, counting down.
TTCGTGACATAGCAGAGTGGCAAGGAGTGGTGGAAAGAACAGAGCTGCGAGCTAAAGCGCAGAGGGTCGAGTGGTTCGGTGGGAATAGGAGCCAGAGCTGCGTGGGAATGTAGAGCAAATAGCCTGTAGGACGGGGAGACCAAGGCATAAAACGGATGGCGCGGCGGCCCAAGAACCAGGGTGGCACATTGAACTCTGTCTGTGACGAGTTGATGATGACTTCCCATCGGCCTTTCTCTGAATATCCATGTCCCGAATTGATGTAAATGCGCGCAGCCATGAGGGGGGTGAGGTGGCGGTGACGTCAGGCTGATGACGGGTCAGGCCCGTCATCATTCCCCTTGTCCTCGCTGGCATTAAAATCACCCGCATCCAGGTAATTTTATAATATATGCTTGGTGTGGTTGTGGTTCTATTATTGTTTTTTTTCTTAATTATAAATTAATATTTATTTATTTAATATTTTAAATAATTTTAAAGATTTATTTTATTTTATTTTATAATTTTAATTACATTTTTTGTAATTTAAATTTTGTTTCACCAATTAAAGATGAATGTTGATGGTTATATACCTCCTTATTGAGTACCAAAATAACATGTGACCCTGCACATAGATAGGTACTCAACCTTATAGCTCCCTCTTCCAACAAATATTGCCATTAGTTCTTCACCCTGCTTATTTCTAATATGAAATGCCTACACAACCCAATTCTTAGAAACAAAGAGTTTGACAATAGTTGTATCTCATGCTTCTCTTCCCTGTTGGGAGGCATACCTTTTGGTTCAGGTAAATGTTCTTCCAAGTGACATGTTGGTTCTTACATACATCCTTCAATTTTCCTTCACTCCCACTAATTCATTATGCTTCAAGTTGTCCCGAGAAGAGAAGTCCATACATCTTGCTTGAGTTGATCAATCTCTTTGCCTGGTGGGAACTCACCAAATGTATCTTCAATTCCCCTCATATGCATTGATAATAATGTATTTCCCATCCTTGAACAAATGAGATAGGTTGGCCCTTCTCTTGAAGATGGCATCTCTCATATATACTAGGGATATCAAACACTATGTGCAACAAAGGGCACTACATTAACTTCTACTTCATCAATACATTTGTACCAATAGAAAACCTAAACTTATATTGTATATTTAATTTTAACTTTGCATCCTTGTTCACCTATCTCAATATATATAGATGAGGATTTAGATACACCTATAAGCAACTTGATTAAGTGACTAGGTCATTTTCAACAAGATTAGACTATGACCTAAAATCAAACAAAGTGTATACCCTTTTTTTTTCTTAATCTCAATATTATTATGGAAAAATTCATCATATCCTTCTCCTCATTGCTATGGAGGTTATTCAAGTTCATCTCATTAAGCATTTTTTTTAGATATTTTTCTCAATATTCATGTTTGAGATGGTTTTTAATTCCTTTCTTGCTTCCACATCGAATAGGTCCTTCTTCTTGGATGGTTCCACTATAGATGTAGCTTCCAACAATTTTTTTGGGTACGATGCTAATGTTATTATCATTGTGATGGTCATTAGGGTTTTTTCTATATGTACATTGGAAAAAGTATTCTTATATTTCTCTTTTATCTTCTTCCCATCGCTCTTCTTAGAAGTGCCTTATTAGTAAGGTTGCTTCAAATCACATAGATGCATATTTTTTTTTATCAAATTCATTATACCAAGACTATATGCAAGCTTTATATTCTAAAATTAAGTAAAATTATAATAATATTCATAAAATGATAAAATTCATATCTTTATTAAATTTTAAATTCATGACGTGAAAGCTTTATTTTATTTCGTTCATATGCCCCTTTTACTTAATTTTGGCTTCTCACTAATTGAAAGTATATAAGAATGGGAAAATGTCATTAATTTGTCAAAAGGATCTTGTTACTAATTGAACTTAATCATAAATTCTTAATGACTCATTTTATAATTTATGAGTGTTTTTCAACAGTTTGAGTACATGAAAAATGCAAATATAAAATGTTTTTTCTTTATTAATTATAAACTAAATTATTATATGATAACTTTTTTTAACAACAATATTTCTTATTTTTTTGCAAAAGTTTAGGACTTAAATTTATCACTTTTTAGAATATGTCACTCAAAAGAATTTTAGATACTAACACATTCCCTCTGAAAACCAAACATAAACCAGTGATAAAAAAAACTCCCATAAATCTACCACTTGCCCACATCTCAACCAATTATTATTCACTGGAAATATTACTTTTATTATCGTAATTAAAAGGACAAATAATGGATAATGTTCTCTATATAACTTAAATTTGGTAAAAGTGGTTTGGAATGAAGTATCAACTATGCTACTATGGGATACAATGTATATACCATGTTGCATTCAATGTGTTTTCAAGGTTCTACGTGTCCCTTTTGTTGGAATAACGTTCATATTGCTTTGAGGAATCTTTATAAGTAGCAATATTTTTAACAAAATGAACGTATGTATTAATTTGTTGACTACTAAGGCCCTCAGAAGAATCTAGTATCAAGTTGGTTTTTTTTTTCATATGGAATTACGTATGGGAAACCCAGCAATACTTCCCTACATTAGTGGATGGTAGAGATGGTAAACCATCGGCCATCCTCGCATAAGGCCTAACCCCAAAAGACTCAAGGCTCGAACCTGTGACCGCTCCCAAACCAAAAGAGTGTGCACACGTCTTACCAATTGAGCTAACCCTTAGAGCTTAGTACCAAGTTAGTTTGTGATTAATATAATATGCATGCTCTTTAATTGTTTTATTTATTTATAATTATGACTTGTTATATGGTAACTTTATAATTAGTTTGTTTTAGTAATGGAAGACACCAGTCTCTTTCCATTTCAATGGATGCAAAAGTGATGGGTGACAAATCTTCATCATTATGAATAAGGTTATCTAGGTATAAATCATAATTGGTATATTATGAGTACTTGGTTATTATTATTTTTTTTACCAAAGGTCAATATAAATTATGATTGGTATACCATATGTTTATATAAATCATGATTATCATGATTTGGTACATTATGAGTACTTGGTCATTATTTTCTTACCAAATGTCAATGAGTTCTACATCATGAATAGATCATTATATTTTCTTTATATCAAATGTCATTTTGCTCGATGATACATGGTATTGATTTAAGGTAATGGTCGATGATACATGGTATTGATTTAAGGTAATGGATTTATTGCTTTTTCAAACATTGATATGTAATTACTAATAATTTGTTCAAACGAATCATTTCAAATGTTTGAGTTTTATGTTTTTTTTCATATAAATTAATTATTGAAATTTAAGTAATTAAAAATTGAAAAACACTTTGTATGAATTGATTTTTTTATATTATTTTACATAATGTTTAAAATAATGTATTTGAGTTTTTATAGATATTATACTAATTATTACAAGATTTTTTATTAGGTATTTTTTTTGTGATTTTGAAAGCATTCATAAAATTTGAATTTAAATTTTATTTTTTTGAAATAAATAGATTATTTGACAGTCTCCATTGTGTTGGAATACTCACCAATACTGAGAGGGGGTGATTCGGTGAATCAATATTGAGCATATTTTACCATTTCAAAATTTAATATCAGATGTAAATATTAACCATTAACAATAATATCCATCATCACAGAAACCATACATAGTACAAAAAAGATTTTATGTGGAAACCAAAATAGGAGAAAACCACATAATGCTTTTCTTATATATTATACATATTGCATTCAATTGATTTACCGACTCCAACTAGAAGGAGGTTACAACCCCCTAGTTTATCAGCTCCAACCAAAAGAAGGCTACAACCCCTTGGTTTTACCATAGGCTCCAACCTATTGTGAGGACTCCAATCCTCAATGAGCTCCAACTCACTAGATTTACCATCGTCAACTAGAAGGAGGCTACAACTCTTTGTCCTTGCTTTGTCCTGCCACCTTGATATGAATAAGAGAATCAACATGTCACTGTCACTGTATCTGTCAACATGTACATGTATCATTGTCTCAATCAACCAGTACATGTATTACTATCTCTATCAACCTATACTTGTATCACTGTCTTAGTCAACCTCTACATATATCACTATCATTATCTTTGTAATAGTATCACTATCACTATCACTATCTGGGTTAACTTCTTGATTAAAATCTTGTGTTCTGTCATTCTCTTAACATTCTTGTCTCTGCTTACATGTCCCTTCCATTCCATTGAATTTTGTTGGGGAGAGGCCAACAATCATCATTGATGTCCTACGTAAGATCAACCATGATCTGGTGGTGTTGATTTATAGATTTACCATGACGTAGGATGTTGGAATTCTATATCACTCAGGTGTCTACCCCTTTCTCTTACAAATTGCAATTAACCATTGAGATTGGATTTGTGCTAAGATTGATCCTCTCCTTCCACATTGCTCGAGCAAGGACTCCCATCAAATCACAATATACTTCCTTGACAGCCCACCAGGTGAACTATTTTCCCTATGTTATGAGATTAAATGAAAAATGAATATTTCCAAGATCAACACCAATGTTCATGATCTCCATAGTGAAACTAGTTGTTGGACTAACACAAAAGCACATTAGGACGAGAAAAAAATCTAAAATTTGTGATACAAAGGTGGTTGAGGATGAACACCATCTCCTAAATTAACTTGTCATGTCTTTATAACATAAGACATATTATAAAGGCAATTTCCATAACTTGATTACTCTTCGGGACCTCACTTACAACAACCATAATGATCTTGATATTTTCATTTCCTCCATATTCAAGTCTAAAAATAACATTCTGAAGAATACTTAATATGATTCCCTTTATTTGTTTAATAAACCTTATTAATTTTAAGAAGTAATAAATATCTTCATGTTTATTAAGATATAAGTTGTCCCAATCTCCAAACACTTAAATGCTAAAATGAAAATTCAATTTAAAAAATAAGTATATATTAATTATTCACAATCAAATTTTAATTATATGTTAATAAATTACAAATATTAATTATACACCCAAAAAGTATAAATTAAAATAAATTTGATTTAAATAAATACATCGTGATTATATGGTAATAAATTTTAATAACCACATAAATTTGAACTAATATATTAAAATGACACACTCTCCTTACAATAAGCTTGTCAATGTGAATAGAGGCTTTCCTTTTCTTGCAATAAAGTGTCTACTCATTAAACAACACAATTAATCCTCCGATCCCCTTATTATGTCGCCGACAAGGGGATATATATGAATCGCTCAGGCCTATTAATTGGGGGTTTACATGATAAATTTTTTGTGTTTTATAAAGTTTTTGCATAGTTTAATTTTCAGGTGTATTAAATAACATGTTCTTAAAACTATTTTTTTGCATGTTCATTGGTTTGTGCAGGTGACGTTTCTCTAGGGTTTTGTGCCCCAAGACCTGGCGGCGGGCTCTCATCAGCAAAATTTTAATACAACCAAAGTTTATAAATGTTGCATTAATAGTCCTACTATAATTTAAATACCTGCATCCCATTAAATACACCACTACTAATGCCTACTGAATACAACAAATCATCATTGAATAGGGCAGGGAGCTTGTGCTGGTTTGCAGCTTTCAATGCGAATGCCCTGCCCTACTCAATGTGAATGCCCTGCCCTACCAAGCTATGCGCCAGGGTTCAAGTTTTTATGTTTTTTTATTATCTAAATTCATTCCTATATTTTATTTAATTATTATGATTCCATATAATGTATGAGATGTCATCGTTTCCCTCAATTAAATGGAGATATATACTATCTTCATGGGCTGTAATATGTTATTGCATTGTTGTAAAATTTAAGGTTGGGTATTGAATTATTTTGGCAAAAGTAAAACTTATAAGCTTGAAGGGAAAATGACCGAGTATAGAGAAAATGTTTTGGATCAACAATTCAGATCTAGACCTACACCATATGATACCCAATAATGACATTAATCTTTTTCTTGGTTTCATCCATACATTCTTAACAAACGTTGTTTCATAATAAAGAATTGATTCAAAATGCAATGCTACACCTTGCATGTGCATAAATTAACATTAAAAAGACAATAAAGCATGCCATTTGTAAAATCTTGCACAAACAATGGGAGCAGGATTGGAATTTCAAATGGCGGACACCTGTCAAAATTGCCAGTAACTACCAAAATTTGAAAGCTTTTCTATATTCTAAGCTAGATTTTGACAGTTTCTCAAAAATCTTAACTATATTTGACGGATAAATCGACCCATGACGGGCATTTACCCGTCAAATTCCATCCCTGAATGGGAGAGTTGTCAAACTCTTACTACAACAAACGTACCTGCAAATAAAATAGATATTTTTTCAATGTAACCAGACTTTACAGGATGATGCACTTAATCCAATGGTGGGACTCTTATCGATACATGACCCTTTATCGATACCAACTGGCAACTAATTGTTGTATGCCCACTACATGTGCTTTGAGCTGTCTATAGGAGACGAACCTGCATTTTTCATGCCATGTCCATCAAAGATGCACCTTCTTGGAGTCGACTGCGATTACCAATCATAGACCAATTATTTTTGTAGTACGTTTTTTGTGCACAATTGTCCTTAGTTTATAGTATTTCTTGGTATAATAGAACATAGATTCTAATTTGTGGTTTGGAGTGAGGGAAGACACGAATCTGGTGACCGCAGAGGTGTGCTTGGGAATCATGAATAGTCTCACTTGGAGGTATTTCTCACAGGATGAAGCTCTCAGATATCTGCAACGCTATACATTTTTCATTTTGGGGAATTCCTTTATAAAAAGTCTCTTCTGTAATTAAAACGTTTTGTTTCCATCCTCTGATTTTTACATGATTTTGTAAAAAAAATTTGAAGAGGACCATTCATTTTTGTAAAGATTCAATTGGTGTAATTTAAATTTTGTTTTCCTTTCCAAAATTTAAGGGGCTTTGTTCGAGTTTTACTTTAGTTTTGATGCCCGCTCATGTCTACCAATTAAAAAGCCTGTAAGTGAGGATAGGCCTTTCAAGAAGCCAACGCTTCTAGCAATAGGTATAGTTCATTGAAGGTCATCGCTCTTCTCTTTGAGGGAGAAGATGCCTCTGGTACTCTGCTAATATTGCTTGCTATTGGCATATTCTGGTTATTAAATATTATTAATTTCTTTTTGAGAGCTGCTTAGACAAGCTTCCATCGTTCAGATAGTTTCAAGCCCTTTGTTACAGAAGATTGTGCTGGAAGGCTTTGTAAGTTGCGGTTGTTTTAATGTCATTTTCTCTATCTAGCAAAGTAAAAAAGCTCAAGAAGAAATCTTGAAAAATTTGGTTGGGAAGGGAAAGCTATAATGATAAATTGTACTTCTCCTTCAAACAGTGAATAGGGATATATGTTGTGTCTATTACTTCATTGTGCCTATATGTTGATTCGATGTAGACTTGTGAAAATAAGTGTGTTGAGAGAATTTGTTTCTTTATCTTGTTTATGTGTATTCTTTTTACACATTGCATTGCATGCTTTACAATTGCCTTTCCCAGGTAATTGTAGATGCATTTGGCCGTTGTTTTGTCTAGGTTATGTCCAAATCATCTCAGTGAAAAATTATGTGATGAAGAAATATCCATCCAACATTTTGTGTGATTGCTGGTTCTCGTAGTTCTACTGAACATTCATAACTATTATGCAATTTACGTACAACCTGTGGAGGTTGTCTTACTTGTGGTAGCTCTGGCTACGCGCCTCTTAAAAATAAATTATGATTCACAGATCATTTGTTTCTTGCATCATCTGAGTAATGCATCTATGCAGGTATTGATGGTGGCTTTGAAAATCGAGAGTAGGACTATGAAGATTCTTATAAAATTGTAATATTGCTTGATAATGTTACGCTTCCATTCCCTTCGGTAGAACTACCAGAAAAGGTAACCAGTCTAGAGGTTGTTTTACATAGACCATTGTCTCTGATTAGATGAGCTTAACATCTAGCTGAATATAATAATTTATTGCAACTACCTCTATAGTTCCTAAAAGCACAGAATTTAGTGGATCTAGTTTTTGTTATCTTACAAGTCTTAACAAAAGCATGCACTCCGAGGAGGCTTATTTAAATTTAATAAGTTGTTTGAAATGGCTCTAACTCGACTTTGAAGTACCTAGTAATGGGAATTGTAGTTTGAAGTTTGTAGCTGAGAGCTAAAGCTATAAATCCTTTTCATTAAGTGGAAACTTATAAGACTTCCTATTATTGATTTTTTCTTTTTCATGCATTTGAATGCTTTAAACATATCAAGTCAGGCTATCAGTTGATGGTGTATTGTTAGCTGTGGGTGCTGAGTGCAAAGAACAGGTTGCAGGTTGGGTGGATGATAAGAAGCAAGTTAGTGCCTATGCATTGAACTTGCAACAGATTGATAATGGTGTCACGATACGTCCATCTGGATGGAAGTGTGCAAAGCGTGACAAGGTTGACAATTTGCGGCTCAATCTGACAGATGGTATGATTCTTTGTGGGAGAAAGAATTGGAATGGAACTGGAGGCAACGATCACGCTGTTGAGCATTACAATGAAACAAAGTACCCTTTAGCAGTAAAGCTTGGTACCATCACGACAGATTTAGAAACTACAGGTAAATCTTTAATTGATAGCTTGTTAGAGTTTGGATTTTTCTTATTCTCAGTTCACTGCAAGATAAGTAACAAGATCAAAGTGATTATGGCAATAAAAATAAACCCAAAACTTGACAAATAAAACAAAACAAAAAATAAAATAAAATAAAAAAATCAAACTATTACTTCTTGGTATTTCTTTAAAAAAGAATAATAAAAACTATCAACATCAAACTCCTGAACCAACCAAGGGACTTGATCCCAAAATATTTTTGCAATTCACAACACTGTAATGTAATTAACCCACCAAACCTGCACCTTTTTTATATAGCAAATAATTATACCACAAAAATATTGGAATTGCTTTGGCTATCAATGGCTGTCAAAAGAGCAGATTATACCACCACCTGGCTCAGGATGGCAGACAGAAACTCAAGGAACTGATTGGTCTTTGTTGAAATATAATACCTAGAAATCCCATGTAATATATTAATTAACAATAAACGATAAGCTAGAAGACCCATACAATTACAATAAAAAATAAATAAATAGAAACCCAAATTTATCAACACATACCTTTATATAGCAACCATTATACCGCAAAAGTAGAGCAAACCTACATGTTTTGGCTATCGAAGCAGATTAGGCCACCATAAGGCTGGCAACGCTTTTAGCAGACTTATTTATAGAACCTTGTAAAAATTAAGAAAAGCAGATTAGGCCACCATAAGGCTGGCAACGCTTTTAGCAGACTTATTTATAGAACCTTGTGAAAATTAAGAAAAGCGGACTGATTTATAGAGCCTTGTGAAAATTATGGTCAAATAACTGCATCTCTTCAAATAAAACAAGATGAAATTAAATTATAAATATCCTTACTACATCTCATCAGATAATCGGATAAAACAAGAGAAGACAGGTGTTAATGACCTTCGAGGAAGGAGCATTCAAGAGAGGGTTGACAATAATTATCATAAGATGATTATTGTCCAATAAACTAAATGTATAAAATAATAGTCATTGTACATTATACTCAATGTGACACATTTTTAAAAAGTCACCTATATTTACTTATATGATTTTTTTTTTATGTTCTTTAAAGTATTTTATTTATTTATTTATAATTTTATTGATTTATTAATACAAATAAATAAAAAACACTAACGTTCATATTGCTTTGAAGAATCTTGATAGCTTGCACTATTTTCAAATAACGTTCATATTGCTTTGAAGAATCTTGATAAGTTGCAATATTTTCAAATAAGAGAATAAAAAAAGTGCAATCAATGTCGAACTCACTATAAAGGGAATGCCTTTTGAAAAATTGAAGACAACATATCTTTTCACTTCAATGGATGAAAAAGTGGGATAATGTGGAGATCATTGAAGGGATGACAAATCTTCCTCCCTATGTCAAATCATATGTTTATGAAGGTCTTCCTCCCTATGTTAAATCATGTTTATGAATGAAGCTCCATAAACTTATTCAGAGGAACACATGTATCATTAGAAGTTGACTTGAAATGGATGTGTGAACACAATGTTTAGAAGTTTTCTAAAATTATTCAAAGAAATATGTATCATGTCATAATGCGAGAAGATGCATTTTGTACTTGCATATAACATTGAGATATAGGAACTTAATTGAGGACCATTATAATAGAAATAAATCTCTCATCATTGTCTTGCCATAGGTTACCACTCCTTGATATGATTATAATTTTGTTTATGAAGACATGTACATGACCATGATGTTTTTTAATTGGTTTCCTCGAGGACCAAGTTGGCAAGTTGATTAAATAATGTTTTATTATATTTTTGTGAAGCATAGCATAGGATATATATATATATAGTCATGGTAGCCAATGGCTTAATCCACTCCTGGTTGATATGTAATTTGGCTCATTTAGGTGTTAGAAAAAGTCTAGGTATTTAATTGGTTCGTGAATTGTGGGTATCTTATTGAGATATTTCAAACGAGTTTAAGTTTTATTAAATATGAGTTTGTATGGTTGATAGTATGGCCTATGCACTAGGGTTGAGTTTTGATGAAAAAAATTCAAGTTTTAGAGTTTATTTTTGGTATGGTATGTTTTTTTTTTTTTACTAAAACGGTTATAGGCCTTTTAAATTGATCGCCTGGCTAAGAAGCTGCCAGTAGCATTACATTCAATGATTCTGATCCAAAATATGCATAAGGTCCAGAGATACGGGCATAGTTATGGTAGCTGATCCCTTGATAAAAATTCTGGAATTTGCTAAGCAGTCATAGGAATTCAAATTAGCATATACATAGTGAGGGCAACTAGAGTTGCAAAGAAAAAACCAAGCAGAGAGAAGGGAGTTCAATGTTCTGTTTTTGGCGTCTTTCCATGCTCGTTGAGCATTGCTTCTACTTTCTCCAACTCTACCAGCCGGTGCCTAAGTTGGAGGAAGAACTTGCTGCCATTCCTAGACGTGATCTGCACCTCTCCAGTTCCCCTGCACGTGGTTTGAAGTCTGCCCAACGAATCCTTCAGCGTTTGACTGAGCCAATTGCAATTCACAATGGGAGAAGACTTCCTGATATAGGCTCGTTCCTTGTTTTCCTTCAGCTTCTTGGTCTGGATCTCATCGAATGCCTTAGATCTTCCATGCTGGGCACGAGTCTCTCTGGAGGACGACGATTGGAGGAAGTTTTTATTGATCGCAGGGCCCGTACTTGGAGAGCATGGGCCATGTGCCTTGCTCTGTTCAAAGTTTGTCTTGCTCATGAACGTACTACTCCTCGAATGCCTCAGTCTGCAGGCCGGTGGTGGGGAATCTTCACTGACTGAAGTTGATTTGCTCTTATTCTTGTCCTGGGTGGATCTAAGAATCATCTCTCCACTGTCTCTAGGGAATGGGCACGTGATTTTCAATTCCATTAACCAGAAGAACTCCCTTGCTCAAGGTGGCTCCAGTGTTTGCTTCATGATCTGCGATTTGGTTGAGATTCCGTAGGACATGGTAGCAATGAACTTCTTCAAAATCTTTCAGTTGAGTTATGACTTTCCGGTGATAGTGGGCCAAATCCATACTGTTAGGGGCCTTCTTCATATTAAGAGCCTGAATGATGATACGGGAGTCACCAATGATAGCCAGCTTCTTAATGGATAGCCTTCTGGCTTGATTCAGGCCTTGCCAAATGGCGAGAATTTCAGTGATATTATTAGTTTTTTGACCCAGCCCCCAAGCGAAGTTGAAGATAATTTTCCCAGAATAGTCTAGCAAGACTTCTCCACTTCCCGCAGGTCCAGGATTCCCTTTCGAGGCCCCATCCACATGCAGGATATGCTCATTCAGAGATGCTCTCCATTTTATAAATTCTTGCTCCTCTAACCTGATTTCCCAGGGAGAGAACTGCTTAGTAATGATCTTGGTTCTGGTGAGAAGGGAAGGGTCTAGCCCTTGGAACCAGCTGTACTCTTCTCTGTCAGGAATAGCTTCATTGGTGAGTTTTGTATTTGAGGCTACCAGCTCTCCTATCAGCACCTTAACTTTGCTTGCCACTTGGGCCGGCGTACCTGCCATGTCCCTGAAGATTCTATTGTTGCACTCCAGCCACACTTTCCAGCAGAGGATTTTTGGAACCCACATCCAACAATGCTTTAACAACTTCATCCTGGAGAAGGAAAAGGGAGCATAGTCAGACCAAGAGGCAAACAAAGAGGAGATGGAAGAAGGGAGATCAAGATTCATCTGCGCAAAGAGGATATTCCAGAGATCTGAAGCAAAGGAACACTGAAGGAAGAGGTGGGTCGAGCTTTCTTCATGGAAGTCACAAAGAGGGCATCTTGAGGGCCCTTCCCATCCTCTTTTTAGGAGTATGTCCCAGGTTAGAATGTTGTCATGCAGGAGGGACCAACAGAAGAGATCTATTTTGGGGAGGGAGGGGTGGAGCCAGAGGCTTCTCCATACAGAGGGATCCGGGGCAGCCCAAGGAATGGCTTTTAGGGCTGCATACCCAGCAGTAGCAAAATAAAGGCCCGAGGAGGAGCCCCATCCTCTTTTGTCCTTCAACTTTGAAGAAGTGGGGGAGAGGCCTTCAAGAGCATCTAAGAGGGTGTGAGCTTCACATTCAAGAGCTTGCGGGACAGCCCCCAGGTCCCACTTGATCCAAGATTCATCTGGGCCCCAACGAGATAAGTCCCAAAGGGTGAACTTGTTGTTCGAGTGGAGCCAGTTTTTGATGTTCTCCAATCCCTCCGAGGAGTTTAGAGGGGTCTGCCCTAGAATGGAGTCATCCTAGAACTTGATTTTGGAGCCATTTCTCGGTATCCAAGTGAGCTTGGAGGTGATCATATCAAGAGATTTTAGACAGAGGGAGAGAATAGGAGAGCCTTTCCTAGTCCTGGGGGGGCGTTCCAGGCACCACTCTTTGTAACCTCTAAAGTATTTTGTTCTTAGGGCTTTGGAGCTCCAAGTTGTTTTACCGCTTATCATTTTCCAAAGGATCTTACCACCCATTGCCAGATTCTGAGTGGCCACATCTCTGATTTGCATCCCTCCTTCCCATTTAGGGGCTTTGACCTTATCCCAGCTGACAAGATGCATTTTCCTTCCATTATTCCTGCCCCCTTCCCATAGGAATTTTTTCAAAAGGTTGTCAATTTCTTTCACTATTCCTTTCGGGGATAAGAGGATTGAGGCCTGGTATACAGGAAGGGAGGTAAGCACTGAGTTTATTAGGATTACTTTACCTGCTTTGTTTAGCCAGGAGGCCCCCCAAGCCAAAAATTTGGCCTTGATTTTGTCCATCAGAGGCATCCAAAGGCTCCTTCTGGAAGCTGCTTTCACAAGCATAATTCCCAGGTATTTGATGAATTCCCACGTGGAAGTTCCTTCCATTTCCAGCGTCCTGGATATATCAGTCATTTCAATGGATGGGCAGTTCCAACCATAAATTTTGCTTTTCCTCAAGCTGATTTCACTGCCTGAGACTTCCGTGTAAGCGTCCAACTCTTTCTTGAAGGATCCTGCCGTGGTGAGATTAGCCTGACCCAAGAGAAGGGTGTCGTTGGCAAATTGAGCGTGGTTAATTCTCTTCACTCTAGGGGTGATTGAAAGCCCCATTAGAGAGCGTTGTTGAAGGCTCTTGTCCAGCTGGAAGCTAAGGACCGACGCTTGAATGACATAGAGCAAAGGGGACAGAGGACAACCCTGCCTAAGTCCCCTAGAGGCGTGGAAAAAATTTGCCGGTCTCCCGTTTACCAAGGGGGCTATCCAAGGACCCGAGATACAAGCTCTGATCCAGCTAATTAACTGGGGATGAAAGCCCAGATTGAGCATGACAGCAAAGAGAAAATTTAACCGAACTTTATCAAATGCATTGGCAGGGTCTAGTTTGACTATCATACCTTTTTCCTTCCTTTGGCAGCTTGAGTGAATTGCCTCTTGGACCAGAATGATGTTGTCCTGAATTTGTCTATCCTGGATGAAGCCCCCCTGGTTCTCCGAAATGATCCTGGGGAGGACTTTTTTAAGTCTGTTTGCAATAATTTTTGAGATGATTTTGTACCCCGTGTTGCAGAGCGAGATAGGGCGGAATCTGGAGAAGCTTTGGGCGTCTTTCTCTTTGGGAATTAACACTAGAAAGGAGGAGCTAGTGCTCCCTCCTATTTTGCTGCATCTTTGAGATTTCCTTACCATTTTTATCAGATCCTTCTGAATAATATCCCAGCAGGCTGTGTAGAATCTGGCCGTGAAACCGTCAGGCCCTGGAGCTTTATCGGGGTTCATTCCATGGAGAGCTTTGATTATCTCCTCAGTCGTTATAGGGGCAATCATGTTTCTGTTCTCTTCCTCAGTGATTAGCGTGGGGATCACATTCAGAGGGTAGCGATCCAGATGAGGAGGAGCTTCCATATCTTCTGTGAAAAGATCTTTGTAGAAAGAGTGGGCTGCGTTCTTGATTTCTTCAATTTTATTGAGAGTTTGGTCCTGAAAATGGATTTCTCGAATGGTATTATAATTCTTCCGAGCTTCTGCATGCTTGTGGAAGAAAGAGGTATTTTTATCACCTTCTTTAAGCCAAAGACAGTGCACCTTTATTCTCCAATATTGCTCTTCTCTTCTCAGCGTTGTATGAAGGGCCTTTTGCAGATCGATCTCAACATTGAGCAGCTCCGGGGTGATCGTGGCTTCCTCCATCAACAGCTGGTGGTTGCCTAGATCACGTTGGGATTTTTTCCTTTCATGGATAGGGGAAGGATGGATCTTAGCCCAGATTTTAAGAGCTGCTTTGAGCCTTCTCAGCTTTTCTTCCCAAATGAAGAAAGGTGACCCAGTGACAGATTTTTGCTAGATTTCTGAGACCAGATCATAGAAGCCATCCATGGTAACCCAGAGGGGGCTAAAGAGGAAGGGGATAGGGCCCAGTTTTTCTCCAAGGGTTAAGGAAAGGGATATGGGCTTGTGATCTGAGGTACAAGCCTGGAGGATTTCAGAATTTGTGAGAAGACCAAGAGTCAGGAAGGACGAGTGGACTAGGAAGCGATCCAGCCGGGCTGCAATGTGCCCCGGTCCCACTCTTTTATTAGTCCAGGTGAACTTACCTTTGCTGGGTTTAATATCCTCCAGATCCCAGTCCATTATGATGTCTTCAACCCACTCCCAAGCCGGGTCTCTTACAGGGGAGCCTCCTTTTTTTTCGAGAGGGCAAGAGTTACGTTCATATCTCCAGCAAGAACAAGATTGTCATGCAGGTTGGTGGACAGGAAGGAATTCAGCGAATCCCAACACTCTCTTTTTTCCGAGAGAAGGATCGGGGCGTAGATGTTGAAAAGACTGATTTGATGCCCCGAGTCTTTATGCTAAAATTTTGTGAAGAGCCAGTGGATGGTACTAACTTCCTCTAGCAGGTCAAGCGTGGTGGAGTTCCAGAAGGTGGCTAGACCTCCTGAGGCTCCTCTAGCGTTGACTGCTCTACCTTCTCCTTTTTTCCAAAACTTTTTGCTGGCCTGAATGGTCTCAGGCTCCTCCATCTTCGTTTCCTAGATCAGAAGTATCTCCGGGGAGTTCATTCTAACGAGCTCTTTGATTGCTTATTCATTAGACTTGCTTCCCAGCCCTCTGCAATTCCAAGAGACAAACTGCATTAGGATCCAGAGGGGGGGGGGGTGGCTCCTTTCGAAGCCTTGCCTTTCTTTGAAGATCTAGTTTCCATCATGTCCGCAATGGTTTGCTGGAATCCTGCTGTGACATCCCTGTACGATTTCCCCTCCGTTTTTTTCCGTTCCGGTTTCCTTCCTCTTGGAGTCTTTTCAGGGGTTCCAACTGAGCTGCTGGTCTCTATGGCCCCCTCATCTGAATCAGCTCCAGGATTAGAGCCTATGGTGGTATGCTCATCATCCAATCTCAAAAACTCTTTTGCTGGAGGGACGCTCTTGTCCTTAGCCGGTTTTTCTGCAGGAGACGTGGATTGGGAAGGTATCTCTATGGTTTCTTTCTCTGGTTCCTTTGGTGTTGCTGCGACTTCTTTCATGGGCTCCTTCAGCAGTCTTGAATTCA
Source organism: Pseudotsuga menziesii (assembly GCA_001517045.1). NCBI lineage: Eukaryota > Viridiplantae > Streptophyta > Pinopsida > Pinales > Pinaceae > Pseudotsuga > Pseudotsuga menziesii. The sequence continues at coordinate 826,816 of LPNX011092974.1, read as the reverse complement.
CCTGGGCTATTCTTTCGCCTGACCAGATCTTGAATCTTTAGTTTTTGGGACTGCTTTGCTTTTCTTTACCTTTTGCCATCCTTCAGCTTCTTCCTTCTCTGGGGTTTGGATCTTTGGGCAGTTCCTCTGAAAGTGCCAGTGTTCTTAGCAGGATCTACACTTAAATGGAAGGTGTTCGTAGTCCACTTTCTGAAAATGAGTCCAGGTGCCAACCATTAGCTTCACTGCCTCCGGGAGCCCTGCCTCAAGGTCCACTTCAACGTAAATCCTGGCACAGTTGTAAATGGATTTGTTGTCTGCCTTATCAACGAACTTCCCTATTCCATTTCCTATCATTTGCAGAGCTTCATAGTTCCAGCAATGGACTGGCAGGTTGGGGAGCCTAACCCATACCGGGACCTCCTTGGGCAATTCCACCATGGGATCGAAATCCGGAGTCCACCGGTTCAGATACAGCCCCTGGGTGCCCATAAAATATGGGCCATTTCTGAAAATGAGATCCTTGTCCTCCTTATTTATAAATTCGAAAAGAAAGTATCCACTGCTCAGGGGGTAGCAGGTGACTCCTTGCTTGAGATGCGGCTTCCAATTTCTTTGAATCCAATCGTCAGTGGTTTTTGCCGAAGGCCAGAGCCCCATGAACTGGCCGACTAGACCTCTCTCTGACAGGGCAAGGGCAATTTTCACCGAGGTCGTCTCTGGCAAAGCGATTTCAGGGATATCTTCAAGCTTCTTGATGAATTTCAGGACCGAGAATGGAGCTTTCCGCTTACCTCCACTGGCTACCAGCCTCCTGAATGCATCCATCTCAGCTAACGGGGGGGGAGGGAGGGGGATCCCCACCCCCTGGGGCAGCCATCGCTTGTTGCAGCCTGAAAACCCTAGCTCTCCTCTAGCTCGCGCATGCCCAGACTAACGCGTTGGAGTTTATGGCAATGTTAATATGGCTAACTTTGGTATGGTATGTTAAATCAAACTAATGGTATATTTATCTAAGTTTTTATATCAATAACAAATACCTACTTGAATTTAGTTAATTTTTTTATTCATTTATAGTTTTAGTTCATCATTTAAAAATATATTTTCTCTCCTAAAAATCTCAATATATAATGCATGAAATCATGAGTGCAATGTTAAAATGCAGCATAATGATTCAAACATAGATTAAGTGAAATCATGGTAAACACTTGTTCATATTTATTCCTAATCAGAATTACACTAAGATTACATGCATAATTCATGTTTGAAGCAAAGATTAGAGAATTAAATTATTTAAATAGGAAAAATAAATTAAACGCTTATTTTTTTAATAAAATAGAGTCTAATAAATTGGTTGTGTAAGAACGGTTCATTGCCAAATCATAGGCATCTGGTGCAAATCCCACCCTAAGTAGGGTAATGAGGTAATAACTAAGGTGAAGGAACAACTATATGTTATAGCTTACTTTACCTATCCCATTGCTCTCATGAATTAGCTAACTAGTTCACTACAAAATACTCCATACACCTCATTCAACGATCAATCAACCATGAAACTCTCCTCCCACTACCATACACAAGGGAACGCCTTTTCTTTCTCTATTCAATAGACCCTTAAAAATTCTTTCCCTTCTGAGGTTAACAAAATAATCCCAACTATTGATTACCTTTGGGAAAGATTGGTGGAGTAAAACTTTGGATCCAAACAAGTCAATTAGCATTAACAACAACAAATGGGCAATGTGCACCCATAGGCACCAATTTCCCTTACACAGTTCATTATTTCCTCTTCATAGTGGTAGTTTAGGTAATTTTTAGATTTAAATATGGAGATACTATCGAGAATGTAGCATACCCTGCAACCACCTATATATTCCCTGGAAATAGTTGTGTACACAAACATAGCTTCCAATCTTGCTTTGATATTAAATTAAGCATGCTACCATTTATTCATAAATCAATTTCATTGGCTAGTTGTAGGATTCAACAAAACAAGTAAAGCTACAACATTGTTAAACATTCGATTTCAACCTTAATACATGGATACAATACTACAATGCTTTAATCCAAGACTATGAAAATCAAACCTATAAACACAAAAGAAAACGAATTAGAAAAAATAAAATGCAAAGCAACAAACACAAGAATATGACATTTCGTGACACAATCATATTGCTTATCATTATGGGAAAACAATTCTCTAACTGGCTACAAACTACGGAGATTCCACTCAACCTTAAGATCATTATCACACTTAAACTTTCTATGACAAAATCCAACCCTAACTTGAGGATATGAATCTACAAGGGAAAAGAAGTAAGGCCTGGCTCTAAGTGCTCTCACTCAAGCCATAACCCATAAAAATATGACAGACACAGAATCCCTCTACAACTATCCCAATCAACTAACACTCTTCCCCTTGGCCTATACAACTTCAAGTATGGGATCCCCTTTTCCACTAAATAGTCTCTTAAGATATCCCAATTCCCTTCCAGTGCTCCAACACATGTTAGCCATGGAATATCTATACTAGGAATGCTAGGAATCTTAATTGTAGGATATATTATCATCTATCTCAATCATCAACCCAATTACCTATAGAGTTCATAAGAATTTAAATAGATAAAAGATGATTTAATGTTAAAATCAATGGATGAAAAAGAAAGTTAATGTGGAAATCATTGAAGGGATAACAAATCTCCCTCATTATGTGAAATCATGTTTTAAATATCATGTTAATAAAGGAATCTCTATAAACTTATTCAAATGAAGATCATGTGAAGTTGTTTTAGAATAGATGTGTGGACACAATGTTCTCATGTTTATGAAGGAATCTCATGTGTATCATTCGATGAGAGAAGATATACGGTGTACATGCATATGGCATTTTGATTTAAAAATTCACCATTGTCTTGTCATAGGTGACCACTCCTTGATGTGATTATAACTTTGTTTACGAAGATGATGTCCTTAATTGGTCTTCTCAGCCCTCAAGTTATCAAGTAACGAGCTTACAATGTTTTATAATATTTTATTATCTTTATTAAGCATGGAATAACTCACTTTATATTATTTTTGTGATCATTGTAGTCAATGCATCAATTGACTCCTTATTTATGTGTAGTTTTCTTCATTTTAGTGTTGAATTTTTTTAGGTTTATAATTGGTTTGTGAGTCGTGTGCATCTCATTGAGATATTTCAACAAGTCCAAGTTTGATTAAATGTGACTTTGTTTATCCAAGTTATGATTTATATAAGTTGTATATGATTAGTGGGAATCATGGGTTAAGTTTCAGTGACAAAACTTTAGGGATTAACAAATTTCATTTTGTATGATTTAGAACAAACTAAGATATTTATGTCATATGTGTCCATGTTTTCTTGACCATCAACATGTACCCACATGAACCTAGTTAATTTTTTTTGAGATATTGACAATCCTAGTTGACCATTTAGAAATATATTTGACCTCAAAAACACTTCAATGCATTATGATTGCATTCTTGAGTGCAATATTGAAATACAACTGAATAATTCAAACATAGATTAAATTGAAATCATGGAAAACACATGTCCATATTTATTCCTCAACATGTTCACACTCAAATTATATGCATCAATCATGTTTAAAACAAAGAATAGAGAATTAAATTGCTTAATTGAGAAACATAATTTAAACACTTATGTTTTTTAACAAAATAGAGTCTGAGAAATTGGTTGTGTAAGAATGGTTCATTACTAAACCATAGGCCTCTAGTGCAGATGCCACCCCAAGCTAGGCTATGAGGTAACCAGGGTGAAGGAACAACTACAAGGTTATATCTCACTCTACCTAGCCCATTGTTCTCATGCCCTAGCCAATTTTCTCACAACAAAATACTCAATGCTCCCCATTCAATGATCAGTCAACCATGAAACTTTCTTCCCACTATCATACACAACACAAGGGAAGTTCTTTCCCTTCTCTAGAGACCCTTAAAAATCCTTCCCCTCCAACATTGAAAAAATAAGTCCAACTATTTATTACCTTTGGGAAAGTTTGGTGGAGTAATGCCTTGGCTATAGACAAGTCAAGGAGAAACAACACCAAATGGGCAATGGTTTCCTAATTTTCCTAGTCTCTATGTGCACCCATAGCCACCAATTTCCTTTCCAAGGTTCATAATTTCCTCTTCAAAGTGCTAATTCAACTAATTTTCAGGTTTGGGATATGGAGATACTATGGAGAATGTAGCATACAACCACCTATATCTTCCTTGCAAATAGCGGGGTACACAAAAAGAACTTTCAATATTGCTTTGATATCAATCTGAGTTAATCCTATTACCATTTATTCCTAAATGAATATCATTGGATATTTGTAGCATTCAAAAAAAAAGTAAATATACAACTATTGTTGAAAATTCCTTTATAACCGAATGTGGTCCTACAACGTTTTCATCCAGAATATGCAAATTATACCTATAAATACAAAACCGAACAAATTAGAAAATAATAAAATGCAAAGAAAGAAACCAAAGAATATGGCATTCCATGTCACAATCATATTACTTCACTTTATGGGAAAATAACCCTCCCATTGGTTGCAAATGAAGGGTTCAAGGACATTCCACCCAATATTAGGCTCTCTATCACTACACTTAAACGTTCTATTACATAGGTCACCCCGAGTTGAGGCTATGAATCAATGAGGGAAAAGTATTAAGGTTTGGATATATGTTGTGTTATTCAATAAACCCTCACATAAAAGGAATCTCT
>LPNX011092974.1:788086-811636 GCA_001517045.1 Pseudotsuga menziesii | reverse complement strand
GATTTTGACATAGAGCTAGGCTGCGACAAAACATGAAGAAGGAAGATCTGTGTTTTGGGTTAGCATGATGAGATCTCAACATCTCCACTATTTGAGACTATTAAATGTGACCATTTATCTCATTAGGAAGATCTGTGTTTTCGAATAGCATGATGATATCTACAACATCTCCACTGTTGGAGAGTATGAATTTATGATATGTATCCATTTGTTCAATTAAAATTCCTTTTCACACTCTTATGTTCTGTAGTAATTTGAATTTAAAAGAAGTTGCACCATTTTGTCACTTGTTGGTTAAATAGAAAACCACTAGTGGTCTTGTTTGGCAGTAAACAAATGCACCCCGATGATGACCCTGTTTATAGAGAAAATCACGTAAAAATTTAGTTTGGTTTGAAATTACGAGTCATGACATTGGCAGCAGCCGGTCTATGCTCTAGGATGGAACTAATGTCTTGTATGTGCAGCTATTAAGTGTGAGTAGCTTATTTTCCATTCAGAAGGGTCTTAATATTTATGTTTAGGAACTGAAACATGTCATTTCTACATTTGTTATTACTAAGAAGTGATATTGTTTCAATATTACTAAGAATAGTATTTGTTCTTCTTTGCAGTCCTTACTTAGGGGTAGATTTTTGCGTAGTAGAGCTATAATTGAAGAGTAGAGGTCCTCAATAGCAGTAGGGGAATTGGGCCAGCTAAGACAACGCAAAATTGTAACTGGTTTACTGTAAGGAATAATATTATGCTAGGGACTCTACTTTTGCTCAATCAACCATCTCGCAAGAACAAGCTCTCGTAAGCATGATCAATAACCTCCCCATTCGAGCCTGTAAATGGCTTGGTGAATGTGATATTTATGTCTATTGTAACCGTTTTCATTAAAATTCTCGCTGAATTCTCTTTTTATGTAATTTTCGGGGGGTTTGTTAGAGTAAATAAGTTCCCAATTTAGGAATATCAGAAAGACAAAAAAGCCACGAAATCAAGTTTTAGCAAGCCCGAACAAAGCCATGTATAAGCAGCCTACAAATAGGGAATGAAAGTGGATTTTATAAATGAACAAACCAGAAATTAACGACTAAAATTGCGAATTCCAAGGATAAAATTTCCCATAAATCGTTTAAGTTCCCAGACAACTTCAAATCGTTTGAGTTCCAATACCTTTGGAGGCAGCTTCAGGATAGTAGCAAAGAAACATTGTCTAAGATTTTTATAACAACCATCTCCTTTGCTTTGGATATCAATCTAAATGAACTTTTTTATGATCGCAGCATATTGGGCTTGTCCTTTAGTTCAAAAATGATGTCAGGGAACAAGAACTCAATATTTTTCTTATCACACATTCAGGATCATATGTTTTATGAGAGTCATTTCTACAACGTGAAAATTCTCTATATCCTATTCAAGAAATGTAAATGAGTTGAGGAAGGACCTGGAGTGGAATTCATGGGAATTTGTTCGGTGGATGCTATTGTTTGACTGGACTTGTAAACCATCAATTCTCCACTAAAAATAATGTTTTAAAGAAAATAACTTGAAAATGGGTCTGAAGTATCCCAGGTAAGTGTGGGATATAGCTAGCTTCATTTACTTCCATAAGCGTTGTTGAATATAGTGGATCAGCAACCCATTCCTGCAGGAAAAATGATACAAGTTTCTGATTCTTTAATTGAAACCATATAATGATTAAATTTGTAGCCTTGTAGGTAAGATTATCTCTGAATTTGAAGTTTGATATATAGTTGTCTGGAGGTAAGATTAAATAGTGCCCAGATGTCCTTTAAAGTTCACATTTATGTCAATGCCTGGTTTTATCTTCTCCACTCTTTTAGAACATTTGAAGGATTCCAACTCTCTTTTGAGTCCAGACATGATCACCCAACCCGAGTTTTTTGTTATTCGAAAATTTGTATAGATTTTGGCATTGCACTCATAGAGAAACCCGTTGTTTTGCTGAAGAGATTAGGTCCTTTATAGGAGTCAGATTATTGCTGTTATGGATAGATTCTCAGTGACCAATAAGTTGCTGAGAAAAAATTTCTCTCCTCATCTCCTCATACTAATCAGATAATGAACAATTGTTAGTGAGAGTGGAAAGCATCGACTGTACAATCTGTGAAAGAATTTGTATAATAACTACAAGTTTTAGCTATTGTATTGAATACACACAATTTCATTTCACAGAGCTTGTGTTTGTATGTGTTATTCCTTTAATCTTTGTACTTGCTATGCAATTACATTTCATAGAGCTTGTGTTTGTATGTGTTATTCCTTTAATCTTTGTACTTGCTATGCTTTGTGCATCAAATAACACTGACATGAGTGATTCATCTGTGTTGCTACATTTTTCCTCCTATTCGGTGAGATTAATTTTTGCTTTGAGGATGCAAATATCCATAATCATACTTTGAATGCATCTTGTGATCTACCATGGACTATATCCAATATGCAAATCTATATTTTATATACATTACAAACATGTGTTGTCAAGGATAGGGCAACAGAAAGTAAATTGCCGTGCATCCTAAACTACAGATTCTTGTCATGTTGATAACAATTAAAATTATTATTATGTTCTCAAGTTGTCTTATTGACACTTTTCTGCTAAGATTTGTGATAATGGGATGTGTGGGGAAAACCCGAAGGGACTATTACCCTGCCATGTATTTGGATTCAAGCTACATTAGATAAGGGCCACCCTGTTGTCATGCTAAACAGATTTTCCATCTATATTTGTAAATTTCGGGTCGTGTGGAGTTTTATAGTCCGGTAATCATTACAAGTGACTATTTGCACCAGTCATAATCAATTGATTGAGTGCTGAGGCATATCTAAAAAGAAAGCAGTTATTTAATATTAGAAGTATATTGTGCAATTGATGCATTTAAACTTTTGACCATTTTCAATTTGAGCCCAGCATTGTCTCTGAATGCATTTGGAGTGTAGATCAGCATCCAGTACATTGTACCTGCTCTCTTTGAATCGAGTTAGACCTTATAGAAGGAACAAGGTATCCATTCATGGTCAGCACCCTTATTAAAAAATTCTGTTCTTCCACTAGGAAAAAATTGTTATGTAAATGCCAAATGAAGTAGAAAATGTCAGCTTTGAAGTGCTCATCCAAGTGGCCCAGCCACTAAACCACCATTTTCGTATAGCTTAGAATAATTCAAAACCCTTGAATCAATAGTAGGGTTCAGCAGCAAGCCTATGGTGCAATTGGCTATGAGGCATATAACTTGTGTAGAGGAGGCTGCATTTTTCATGTCACTATCTGCAACTGTGGATTTAAGCATCCAGGAATGGATGTGGATGTCTCATTAACGGAGGAAGCTTGTTGTTCAAGTTATGGGAAGAAATTTGTCTGAGTTTATGTATCTTCTTGCTCTGTTCCTTGCAGATCTAAGTTTCGAACTATTTATGGTCCACGAATACCCTTCTGCAACCCGAGTTCTTCGCACAAGGTAGGCCCCGGTAAGTAAAACCCTCAGTGAAGAATGAGTTTTGAATTTCTTGAATGTCTTGTATGCATGTGTTCTAAGTGGAGTTAAAACGACAGGGTATATTCTGCAAAAATGCGCTTCCTTTTTCTCCTTCTTGAGTTAAGATGTCACGACATTTTCATGTGGAATCTGAGGAATTCATGCCTATCTTCTAGTAAATCCTAATAGCAATAAAGGCACAAGGAAACCGACAACCAATGAGTTGCCATAGTTTGGGACTCCAATGCATTCTACAACACAAGAGGTAGACTCCATCTCTTCTGCAACAACAAAAAATAACAAAAAGCGAAGCCAAATAAGTGTTTCCGCCCAAAACTTAGAAAGGGTAGTTGGAAATATAGATAATTTGGGAAAAGTTTAGCCTAACAGTGAACTAACACTGTGTGGGTTTCCAGCTCTACTTGGTTGTTTGCATGTAAAATAGATAGCAAATATCCCAGACACTATTTTCTTATAGCTCCATCATGTGCCCAGAGTTTCTTTCCTCATTAATTGTAAGGTCCTTGGATTACTCGCTCGTTATGAGTGATGTTACCTTTTGTGTTGAGGAGGGCTCTCAAATGGTTGTGTTGCTATGTTGGTTGGTTGGGATTAAAAAAATTTGCAGACGAAGTAATTGTAACATCTCTTTGGTAATTGTAATTCCCGACTTTGGTAATTGTAACATCACAAGCCATTTGTAAAATCATCTTTTTAAAAATCTTATGTGGGTAATTGTAACTTTTTAATTCACTTTACATTGGGCCTTTTTTTGAATTCCTAGGTTGGTAATTGTAACTTTTTAAGTTATCATACATTGGGAAAGTGGAAATAGTTTAAAATCAATTTTTGGGGCAATGGAGAGTGACATAAAAATACTATTTTTTTAAATTTTACATGGTCTAGGTGTAGCTTTTTCAATATATTTATCGTAATGGTTTATTTCTCAATATGCTTGAACAATCGAACTTGAGGTTCTTTGTTAATTTGGAATGAGCTTAAGCATGTTTATGCTCTCTTTTGGTAATGCATTGAATTATTAAGATAACATTAAGTTGTATTGCTATTTTGGAAGGGGAGGTATTGACATTATTAAGATATCATTTAGGTTGTATTGTTATTTTGAAAGGGGAGGTATTGACATTTGGACATGTTTTAGGAAGTGGTTTAGTTTTCAGGTTAAGCTAAGTTATAAGTGTATTTAGTGATTTAAGGTTTGTGCTACTTTTGGTAAGATTAATGAAATTTGGTGATGTACATTTACAATTTAAGTAAAAGTTCGTAGCAACTTGTGAGTTGACTCTTCGAGTAGGTCTTTATATCTATGCAACTAGCTCATGTAGTTTCATTTCCCTAGGAGTGAGAAATATTGAAATGTTCTCTAGAAGGGGTGGGATTCCACCATCATAATGGGAAAAAAAAGTAAAATGATTTGAGTTCCTATTGCTAGCTAGCATCAAGTCGGTGATTTGACTCGTTGGGCACTTGTGAGTTGGCCATTGACTTATCACTAAGCAAACCAATTCTATATTTTGTGTGCCCAATGAGTGAGAAATATTTTAATATTTTCCTTATGGGCGGGATTCCACCACCATCATCAGAAGAAGAAGAAAAATGTTTTGAGCTACATTTTTCTTGATGTTCCTATTTTTTTAATATGGGTATGCCCACTCCGGAATCCTCAGAACTGCCCTAGGAACTACTACCAAAACTTATTAGATCGAATGGGGTCAGTATACCATTGCTATTAACCTTTAGTAGGAAGAATGAATGAATTGAATTTAGACCTTTTCACTTCTGACTTTAGACATCCTTTGTAGGCGCAGGGTCCAAAAATTGGATTGGTCATCTCTTTATAAGCCCTATTTTGCCCTTTCTTTCCATACTGAAAAAAGGAGTATCTGACCGAATAGTATTCCCATTTATGCTTGCACGGTGATTTTTATGCCATAAGGCATTTTTCCCTAGAGTTCTTTGGTAAACCACTATTCATTCTGTCGTCTATTCAGCCAACCACGCTTATCCGCATGCCTTCTTCGTGATCCGTTGGTTTATTAGTTGTGCTGGTTTTGAATGTTGAATACTGTTCAGGACTTTATTTTTATTATTCATTTAGATACCTTCTACTTATTGCTGAACAACACAAAGAATTATACTCAAATATTCAACTTTATCGAGTTATAATATCTTCAGAATCGTAGTGCAATTGGAGTATGTGATAAATGAACATGACATAATCAACTTCAACTTTTTAAACATGTTTGTTTTCCAGAATTTCTGTCAAAATTGGCTCATACCAAGGCAACTGTTAGGCGACTTCAGCTAAATTCTAATTTGCAAGTACTGGTATCTCTTACAAACCAAATAATAGGGTAGTGTCTCAAAACTACAAGATGGGTTTGTTTATACATGGAACCGCTTTCATAATTCCCAATATTGTTGATTCTTAGAAAACAGCTTTTGCAACAATTACCCCCATACCCAAGGGAGGATTTTACATAGAACCACTCTTTCAAAATTCTCAATGTAGTTGTTTCTCAGAAAACAAATTTTGCCACATTTACCTCGAATTTTTACCCAATCCCTTATACCTAGAAGGGCTTGATAAAAGCAAGAATTAAAATCCAGAATATACTTGGTTCTTAAGGTGGAATTTACAATTTAACAGAAAAAATCCAGAATATTCTAGAGATTACAGGCAGCTAAGAAATGGAAAATATAGAATTCTACAATCAAGAAACAATTGTATTTAAGGAAACCAAAATGGATAAAGGATTAAAATTTGTTTGAAAGAAAGGGGCGAGAAGGAATTTTCTGAAATTAATCCCAACATTTGCTATGAGAAGAAACTGTATCAATGTCACTTTGGTTGCTAGGCATTTAAATTGAAAAATGTTCATTATGATAAACTAAACTTAAAAATCACTGGTGGTATAAAAAATAGAACCAAGAGAGCAAAGATGTTAGAGTTGCTTACCTTTATCCAATTTGTAAGCAGATGAATGTCTATGTTCAATGCATGGAATACATCTTTTAGATTTAGTGAACCTTCTATAATGCACATAATTATATGCACGTAGACACCATACCAATGGAGTGCCCCTATATTCTCTGGGTGCATAGTTATTTAAAGGCACAAGGGGAATTGCATATGTAGTAAGATTTTGCAGATTTTCTTAATAGGAATTAAAATAAAATAACAAGCTACAAAAAAAAAAAAAAAGGTGAAAGTGTTTCATGGAGTTTTCTTAAATTCCTTACGTCAACCAGCATTTTGACACACGCCGAAAACTTTTTATCTGTAAATGCTTGTAACACAAGTTGTGAATAGTCTTTATAGATTGCCTGAGGGAACCGGAATTTTACACACGAGGAGGAAGCCTTTTTTTTATTTCGGGGCTTTAGAATCCATTGAGTGCTGAGTGCACTCTGCAAGTCATTTTCCCTTTTTAATTAATGGATTCTTATAGATTGCCTGAGGGAACCGGAATTTTACACATGAGGAGGAAGCCTTTTTTTTCTTTTTTCGGGGCTTTAGAATCCATTGAGTGCAGAGTGCACTCTGCAAGTCATTTACCCTTTTTAATTAATGGATTCTAAAGTCATTCCAGTCCAAAGACCTTACATTTATGTTATCACTTTCATATGAATCAAATCAATGTCCATAGAGTTCTGCCATGTTGAGGATAAATGATAAATGAGTAAGGCAAGTTGCCTATCCAAGAGGGTGCAAGAATAAGTTTTAAGTAGAAATTCTGCAACAAATTGATGTTTGGCATAGTTTTATAAGTTAAAGTTTCAAAGATAGTTTTCCATGCCCTAGAGGTTTTGAGGGTCTCTCTCTAAAACTTTCAAAAATCCTAAAACAATCTAAAAGAAAAAACTAAAACTGTGTCCCGTTTGGATTTTCCGCTTCACCAAACTCCAGTTAAAATGAAATTTTCTAAACTGTTTTGGATAAAGCATTAAGTCATAAGTAATGAAATGTAACATGAGAGATGGATGATTCCACATGCAAAGTAAATAATAAGTTGAAATATAGACAATTGTACTAAAACTTATAATTGAACATATTTTAGAATTTTCACTTGCATCGTCAATGAAATCAAGTCACAGACTTGAATGGAACGCCGTCAGGCGTTTTCCTCTAAAGTTTTGTTCTCAACAACTGTAGATGTCGTTGTCCCTCCTACCAGTGCTACTTTTACGCATGTCTCCTCTTGCGTTGCACATTTTGCATAGGTTTCCTGTATTGCCAACTAGGACAAAGCAAGGCACCAACCGGAAACCTTAATCAATTAAGAACTCGAGGATGGGGGTTAAGTGCCAGGTCCAACAATCAATGCTATCACTTGCAGAGGAGCCCGAACTGGGTTCTAACCTTTACCTCCAAAAGATCTGGAAGGACAGACTATCAACACCGAAGTTTTATACTACCCAGCAAGAGTCAATTTGAAGACATGTGGAAGTCCAGCGTATCGCGAAGAAGACACGCGGAGAACCAGCGGATCACGAAGAAGACACGCAGAGAAGAATGGTTGTTTGAATAGATGACAAAATGAACATTGGTTTCCAAACAATTCTATTCCTTCTACAGTCCAGTGATTTCTGGAGAGCTGTGACTCTTGTCCGGCGATTCTGGATTACTGTGAGGTGATTTCTTGAGAGCCCCTCCTGTGAAAGAGCCTGTCTTGTAGAACGAGCTTGCTTTGCACTTTCACTCTCTTTATGATGCACAAGCATTTAGTTTGAATGAATGGTTCTTTTGCTGACATGGATGTGCCTATCAGCCTTCTTGTTATGCTCCTGATTCATATGTTTTTTGGTCTCTCACGAATTATTTCAGATAGATTTTCTGACCTGTTGCTACAGGAATTATGAGAAAAGTCTGCCCTTGGCATATTTTATGCTTTTTTGTCCCCATTTTGGTTGGATGATTGGAATTCTCCCACTTTACAGCTATCAGAGAGATCCCCAAATGTACCTGCATTTACGGAATTCTTGTGCATTCTCAAGGTGCTCTTTGAGAGGAATGTAACGAAAAAATGTGGCACTTCTTTGCAAAGAAGAGCCTTCTCTTCAATAGACATATTTGAAAGTTTCTTGAAGGGTAAATTTGCTATGAAGATATTATGCAAATATGAAGTAGTTATTGAGGATTGTTTTGGCACATTTCACAAAGAAAATAACTTTGCTTATGCATGGAATTAAAAAAATTTATGGTTATTTTATGGAATTAAATAACTTTTATTATTTTATGGTTATAAATAGCCAACAAGCTCTTAACCTAGGATAATAGACGCACCAACACCAGATTAGAGCTTCTGGCTCTTTGGGCACTTCTTTCAGTTGCCATTCATTTGGGGATCCCTCTCTTATCTGTATTTGGGGATTCACAGGTTATCATCTCTTGGGTGAACATAACTGCTTCATTGAACACCCCACTTCTGAGTCATTAGTGTGATGAAATTCTTTCTCTACTACATCATGTGCCTTTAGTGACCATCAATCATATCTATCGCGAGCATAACTAGCAGCCTGACAGTCTCTCCAAACAGGCTCTTTCGTTGGCCTCGGGGCATGGGGAATTTTCTGAACCTTTAGATGGTATGATCATTGATCATGGGATATTTCAGTTATTTTGGCTTGTGTCGGGCTTTGCCCTTTCACTCTCTTTATGAGGCACAAGCTTTCAGTTTGAATGAATGGTTCTTTTGCTGACATGGATGTGCCTATTAGCCTTCTTTTTATGCTCCTGATTCATATGTTTTTTGGTCTCTCACGAATTATTTCAGATAGATTTTCTGACCTATTGCTACAGGAATGATGAGAAAAGTCTGCCCTTAGCAGACTTTATGATTTTTTGTCCCCATTTTTGTTGGATGACTGGGATTCTCTGAATTTACAGCTATCAGAGAGATCCCCAAATGTATCTACATTTGCAGAATTCTTGTGCATTCTGAAGGTGCTCTTAGAGAGGAATGTAACGAAAAAAAATGTGTCACTTCTTTGCAAAGAAGAGCCTTCTCTTCAATACACATATTTGAAAGTTTGTTGAAGGGTAAATTTGGTATGAAGTTATGATGCAAATCTAAAGTAGTTATTGAGGATTGTTTTGGCACATTTCACAAAGAAAATAACTTTGCTTATGCATGGAATTAAAAAAATTTATGGTTATTTTATGGAATTAAATAATTTTTATTATTTTATGGTTATAAATAGCCAACAAGCTCTTAACCTAGGATAATAGATGCACCTGTGTTTTTTTAGTTCTTTGGCTCTTTGCATCAGAATTCCTACAACTAGAAACAATGCAACTTCTCTGTGCAAACCCACACAAACTAAATGTGACTAGTAAACGCCATTTATGCAGCAGGGAGGGTCGGTCGCCATGACAAGATATTCAACCACCTCCTCCATGAATAGCAAGCTATCTAATAAATTCAGAAAAAATGACAAACTGAGAAAAAAACACTTCATGTTTCGGACGGGCTCTTTCACAGGACGGGCTCTCCAGATATCGCCCACGGCACTCCAGAATCATCGGACAACTGCGGTTCTGACCAACTCAACAGTCACAGCAAAGCCTATGAACAATGCTTAGCAAAGAGGTGGAAAACAAAGAGGTGGAAAACACGCGAACACTGAAACTTGCAGGAGAAATGGGAGGAAAACGAAATGGGAGGACAGAGCAAGGCAGTGACCGGAAACCTTCAATCATCAATGCTATCACTTGTGGAGAAGCCCGGACTGGGTTCTAACCTTTACCTCCAAAACATCCGGAAGGCCCAACTATCAGTACGGAGGTTTTACACATACTCAACTTGAAAACATGCGAAGGACCAGCGGATCACGAAGGAGACACACGGGGATAGGGGTTGCTTCTATCTCTTTGGGCACTGCTTTCGGTTGCCATTCATTTGGGAATCCCTCTCTTATCTATATTTGTGGATTCACAGGTTATCATCTCTTGGGTGAACATAACTGCTTCATTGAACTCCCCACTTCTGAGTCATTGGTGTGATGACATTCTTTCTCTGTTGCATCATGTGCCTTTAGTGACCATCAATCATATCTATCGCGAGCATAACTAGCAGCCAGATAGTCTCTCCAAACAGGCTCTTTCGTTGGCCCCGGGGCATGGGGGATTTTCTTAATCTTTAGATGGTATGATCATTGATCATGGGATATTTCAGTCATTTTGGCTTGTGCCAGGATTTTCCCTTACACTATCTTTATGAGGCACAAGCATTCAGTTTGAATGAATGGTTCTTTTGCTGACATTGATGTGACTATCATCCTTCTTGTTATGCTCCTGATTCATATGTTTTTTGGTCTCTCACGAATTATTTCAGATAAATTTTCTGACCTGTTGCTACAGGAATGATGAGAAAAGTCTGCCCTTAGCAGACTTTATGCTTTTCTGTCCCCATTTTTGTAGGATGACTGGGATTCTCCAACTTTACAGCTATCAGAGAGATCCCCAAATGTATCTGCATTTGCGGAATTCTTGTGCATTCTGAAGGTGCTCTTAGAGAGGAATGTAACGAAAAAAAAATGTGGCACTTCTTTGCAAAGAAGAGCCTTCTCTTCAATAGACATATTTCAAAGTTTGTTGAAGGGTAAATTTGGTATGAAGTTATGATGCAAATCTGAAGTAGTTATTGAGGATTGTTTTGGCACATTTCACAAAGAAAATAACTTTGCTTATGCATGGAATTAAAAAAAATTATGGTTATTTTATGGAATTAAACAACTTTTATTATTTTATGGTTATAAATAGCCAACAAGCTCTTAACCTAGGATAATAGATGCACTAGCACCAAATTAGAGCTTTTGGCTCTTTGGGCACTACTTTCGGTTGCCATTCATTTGGGGATCCCTCTGTTATCTGTATTTGGGGATTCACAGGTTATCATCTCTTAGGTGAACAGAACTGCTTCATTGAACACCCCACTTCTGAGTCATTGGTGTGATGACATTCTTTCTCTGCTGCATCATGTCCCTTTAGTGACCATCAATCATATCTATTGCGAGCATAACTAGCAGGCTGACAGTCTCTCCAAACAAGCTCTTTCGTTGGCCCCGGGGCATGGGGAATTTTCTGGATCTTTAGATGGTATGATCATTGATCATGGGATATTTCAGTTATTTTGGCTTGTGTCGGGCTTTTCCCTTTCACTCTCTTTATGAGGCACAAGCATTCAGTTTGAATGAATGGTTCTTTTGCTGACATGGATGTGCCTATCAGCCTTCTTGTTATGCTCCCGATCCATATGTTTTTTGATCTCTCGTGAATTATTTCAAATAGATTTTTTGATCTGTTGCTACAGGAATGATGAGAAAAGTCTGCCCTTAGCAGACTTTATGCTTTTCTGTCCCCATTTTGGTTGGATGAATGGAATTCTCCGACTTTACAGCTATTAGAGAGATCCCCAAATGTATCTGCATTTGCAGAATTCTTGTGCATTCTCAAGGTGCTCTTAGAGTGGAATGTAACGAAAAAATGTGGCACTTCTTTGAAAAGAAGAGCCTTCTCTTCAATAGACATATTTGAAAGTTTGTTGAAGGGTAAATTTGGTATGAAGTTATGATGCAAATCTGAAGTAGTTATTGAGGATTGTTTTGGCACATTTCACAAAGAAAATAACTTTGCTTATGCATGGAATTAAATTTTTTTTCCCATGAAGCAATGAATATATGAAAACCTGAAATGTTTAAGTGTACAAAATTATCTTAATTAAAGGGCCATGTAGATACCTTGCAGTTTTTAAGCTTGGATGTGGGAGCAGTACTAATACTAGAGTAGGACTTTTAGCACTCTGGTCATCATTACGGGACGCAAAATATATTGGGCTGCCTTACCTACATATCTTTGGCGACTCCTTGGTGATTATACATTGGGAAAAGCAGGAATCCACCCTCCACGTGGTGGACCTTGAGGCTTGGTGCTCCAACACCAGATTACTCATACCCTCATTTGCCTCGGTGGATTTTAGTCATGTCTATAGGGAACATAACAAGAGGGCAGACATTTTCTCCATGGAGGGTTTGTGTATGGCTCCTGGTCACCTTTTACTTACTGAATCTTTTACTTTCAGATACTTATCTCATGGATTTTTTTGAGATATTTCTCGTTATGCTGAGCAACAGTTACAAGACTTTTGAGAGACGCTTGCCTACGTTGGATAAGGTGTCTGGGCTCTTGTTATGTTCTTTGTGCACATTTATCTGACTTATGTATATACTGCTCACTTATGAGAGGACGTTTTCATGTATTGATACCCAGGTGCTGATAGTATTTTTTCACATCTTGGGCATAGTTATATTTCTGATTTGAATTGCATTGTAATGTAGTATTTACTGTTTTGTCTGACCCATTGGGGTATGGACAGTTGCTTGATGATGTACAAGGTTACCTTTGTTTCATTAGAATATCAAGCAACTATTTTCCCCGACTGCAAAAAAAATGTGCAACCTCAACCGAACTTAGGACCAAGAATATTAACTTCTGGTTTAGATAGTCTAACGTCAGGAAGACAATGTGATATTACCTTTTTCCTTCATTTTATCTTAGTTTAGGGTTGTGAAGAGAGAAATCTCTTTATCTTTACCGAATGTAGTATTCTCATCACTCTACCACAATGACAAGCAAATAAGTCTAGAATCCACTTAAAGTCTTAAAAGTGATTTACAAGTAGTAGATCAATGAACAGATTTTAGTATTATGCCAATTTAGTAGTTTGATATATTTGAACTAATTATATAATTTTGATTCAATTTTTTGAATAACACATGATAGTCAATCTTTTGAATAACACATAATTATACAGTGATGACACACAAGAAAAAAAATACCTACATTGAGAGAGAGAAGATAGTCAATCCCTTTGTTGACTTCTGCATCACATCGTTAGTTTGAATCTCCTCCCTATACACTGATGGAAAAAAAATGCAAACCTAGATATGGAAGATTAGAGGACAAATAGAGTGTGTTGCATCAGAAAAGTAGAACGAGGGGTGTATTGAAGCGACGAGAATGGTACTCAATAAAACACATAATGAGGGTCGTAATGAGACAGTGGGTTGACCAAAAGGGATATGTCGAGAAGGGCCGAAGTATCTAATAAATTCCTTGTTGGATCGTACCTCTAATACACTTTAAGCATTTACAACCTAACTTTGCATAGTTCCATTGCATGCTTTTCTTCTCACATTATATTAAAAATAAATAAAAAACTACCGTCTTTCTGTCACTGTTGTACATTCTACTCTTCTGCTTGCTACAGTTTCATTGTACATATGGCATGGTTGTATGTCACTCGTACAATAGTATATATATATATATGCATATATGTATATACATATATGTATATATACACAAACAAAGTTCTCATATACTTACACGTTTGTTTCCTCTTGCTCTCAGTGTTTTCCCCGCATAATGGAGGCACCCTTGACAGAAAATGTGATATCTTCTTTGTTGTCTGGTTCTGTACATCTTCAACCACTTTTGCAGGTTTTTTCACTCCATCCATTCAGACCAACAAATGCAACTACTCCACGTTTTCGAATTACTATCTCTGATGGTAACCGTACACACACCAGACTTTGCTCCCAACTACCTTCAACTCTCTCATATCAAATGGAGAACTCCAAGAAGGCTTTGTCATCAAGCTCGCCAAGTGCACCTGCACCGTTGTCCATAATAACACGTACTTTTTCTGCCCATTATTTTAAGCCCTCTCTTATGCAGCTTAGCCTATACATTTTTACCTACCACCAACATCATCAATTTTATAATACCTTTACTAATTCTTGCCTTTTCTTCTCCTACAAGACTATTACAATACTCGATCTTGAATTGGTCCACCGCAAGCTTGCCCTTGTTGGGAGCCCTGTTCCTCTTTTACTACCGACTAGCTTTGGCATTCCAATTGGTTCATCAACTAGCCAATCCAGCCGCCTCATAGAAGAAAGCGATGTTCACTCATCCCAAGCATCAGATACACCAATATCCATGCCAACTACTATAATTCCATTCAAAGCACTCAATCCCAACTATAAAAAATGGTCCATCCAAGGTCGCGTGCTTGCCAAGACACCCATCCATGAATACACCAACCAACGCGACCCAGGGAAACTATTTGGCTTTGACCTTATTGATTGTTCTGGAGAAGAGATCCATGTCTCTGCCTTTAACAACTTTGTTGACACCTTCTATTCCCTTGTTGAAATCAGGACAGTGTACACTATCTTGAATGGCACAATCAAAACAAGCAACCCTTCATATAACTATTTGAACAACCATCTTGAGATTGTCCTTTCATCTACGTCGACTATCCACCCTTGCCTCGATGCATTCCCCTCCATTCCTTTACATTCCTTCCACTTTAAAACAATCAATGAACTCCAAAGTTTAGCTTCAAATTCCATGGTTGACCTAATCGGCCTTGTTAGCTCTGTCTCGCCTGCATCTACAATTCAAAAAAAATACCGTTCTGAAACAAGTAGGAGAACCGTTTGCCTCAGAGACACATCCTGTTTTAGCATTGATGTCACACTTTGGGGTCATCATTGCCACACTGAGGGTTCACATGTTGCTTCACTATACTCCTCCGACCCACCACCTGTCCTTGCAATAAAGGGTGGTCGTATTACGGATTACAATGGTAAAACAATTGGAAGTGTTCCCAGTAGTACCATCCTTATCAAATCCAGATATTGAGGCAACCCATCGCCTTCAAAAATGGTACACTGATCATGGATTTCACGCTGCGTCGCCATCCTTGAGCTGCAAATACATAGGCTCTATGTCTCGAACACACCCATCTAAAACAATCTTCGACTTGCAAAGCATGCAACCCTCTGATAAGAACCTATGACTCTTTGTGCACGCTTCCATTGTTGACATTAACATGGATGACTTCCACTTCCTTGCATGCCCTCTCTTTGTTGATGGCGTTCAATGCATGAAGAAATTTGCAGATAGAGATTTCAACACTTGGCATTGCAGCAAATGTGATGGTGAATTCACAGAATGTGACTACATATACATTTTAAAGCTTTCCTTGCAAGACCACATCAGCCAGATCAACGGGGCCACAACTTTTGATGATGCAGCCAACAAACTGCTTGGTGTCTCTGCAAAGGATTTATGCCTGCTCACCACTGAGCCCTCGGCCATAAAGGATCTCTCTCTGCACGTAACTTCACGCCGATACCTGTTCGCCTTATCCATTAAGACAGAGACTTTCAACTCCAGTACACGCTTGAAGACAACCATTGCCAATTCTGAAGAGCTTCCTTATGTTGCTACATCAACCAAGCTCCTTTAAGAAATATCTACACTCACTAATCAAATCCATCCTGTTGCATGACGTCTCTAACCTCCCCTTCATATACTCCACCCTCGGCTATTCCAACCACCGCTTTTCCTCACCCTTCCACATCTTACTCTTCCCTTAGTCCTTGCTTCAACACATCGTACCCTACAATACACCATCCCATCTCTCCAAATGCATTCCACCTCATCTCAACCCAATTATGTTTCTTCCACTTCATCATGATCACTATATCCCCCCACCCGCTTTCCTTCCTTCATTGCTTGTATATAGACTTTTCCCTAACTTTCCTGTCTTTTTACAAATAACTGCAATGTAATTAGCTACTGTAAATTTTGTGCTCACATGGCATATGTGTTATCGTATACATTACATGTTTACTTTTAAAGCACGCCATACATATCTATCCATGCACCATTTCACGTTTTCTTACATGTATACAATGTTTATTATGTCATATATGTGGATTTCTTTTTTCTACTATGCTGCTCCTTGGTTGCTTTTCACATACATCACAAAAAATGCTTTAGACCTTATTTCTTGCAAAAACTTTCGCAATGCGTTATTTTCTATATGTAGACATACCTTCTTATTTGTACTTTACATATCTTGCTTTTAATGTACATGCCTCGACTTTTTCTTACAATTACACATTTATAACATTTGAAATTCCCATCAATGTCTCCTCCAAGTTCAAGAAAAACTCCTCTTCAACAACCCATGGTTCCCAATACTGCATGTGACCAAATAAATGCACGTAGAAGGCTTCTTTATAGCCAAACAAAGGACCGCCAAAATGCGCATAGACGTCTTACTTATCAATCTAGGCGTGGAAACATCAATGCTTCAATCAACCTTACCCCAATGCACACATCCACTAAACCCCCACCTCCAACCACCCCCTTGCCAGATGGTCACGCTTGCTTTCTTAACCGACTTTCTCGCCTCCACCCACTTCATGTTTGCTCCATATGCAAGGAATCATATCCAAAAATGAAAACAAAGTTCTCAAGTGGAATCTATACATGCTCTCGATGTAGTAATGAGCGACATGGCCATCGCTTCTCCATAGATAACAACATGGATCCTAGAAACCAACCAATTGAACTTGCACGCCTGACTCAAATAGAAGAAATGCTAATTGCCCGAGTCAATCCAATACTTCAAGTTACGCATGCACGTGGTGGCCAATACAAATACTTCGGTCATACTATTAGCTTCCCACAAGATATCTCCACAATAGCCACCTCTCTTCCACACCTCTTAGCAGACTTGGACATCCTTGTTGTTCGCAAATTCAATGCTGCAAACAAGCCTTATGAATTCATTGTTAGTCGTTCAAATGTTCTAGCTGCATTGGAATTCAAAATCTCCAATGACCGTATTACAAGGATGTCCACCTTGACCTCCAAGCATTACATGCTTTGCCACTTGAACCCACAGATGTGTCCTCCCTTCTTCACCATGCCACAACCCCTGGGCCTGACCTCCAACTACCCTCACCCACTACTGATGATGCAATACCTTCAATGCCAATTCCAACAAGCATTGAAACCTCATCCTTTGTTTTTGCACTCCCAAATTCTCGCATTGAGACTGAAGAAATTAGGCGGTTTGCATCTACAACCCCTACCACCCCTTCAATGTCAATTGATTGGCCCCCCATTGGTCTTTCTCCAATAAATGAATACAATATGGAAGGGCTCCTCTCAATGGCATTCCCAACGCTATTTCCCACAGGGGTTCCCATGCTAAAACAACCTCGTCTTTACGAAGTCACCATGCAGGTATATGCTTTGCACCTTATCTGATTCCATGATAATAGGTTTTCCCAACACCCTCGCTTCCGCTACTACTTGTACAACCTTATGATGTGCCATCGCAGCCAAGCTACCGCAACTGTTTTCATTAAATGCAACGTAGCAGACACCCTCCCTGCAACTGTCTCGGCTTTGTGCACACAACTCAGCCAGATGCCAAACTCTCGTGTTGCTGAGCATGCCATGCGGTTTGGCTCTGCTCTACGTGGCACCCGCTCTTTCTGGAACAAATGGTGAGGTGAGTTCTGTGATATGATCACCCAACTTGGTAGCCCAACCTTTTTTTTTACCCTCAGTGCAGCTGACACCAAATGGCATGACCTTCACATGCTCATGCCTTCCCATCCTCCTGCTTCATTGCCTTCACAATTCCAATGGAGAATTCATAACATTATAACCAATACACATACTACGTCTCTATATATGCACCATAGATTCACCATCTTCCTTGAAGAGGTCCTGCTACACACATTCAAGACAAAAGATTACTGGTGCAGGTTTGTTCCTCTCACTCTTTGCATTTTATTTCCTTTTACTGCTTGACATTTCAAATTTTTCCCTAACTTTGTGTTTTGTTTTTCCTTCCCTTCTTAATACAGGTATGAATGGAAAAACCAAGGTTCTGCTCATATACATGGATTCCTTTGGTTGGAGGACGCACCCAATATGGACAGCCTTGATTGGAATGATCCCCTCGCTGTTGATACTGCAAAAACATACTTTGCCAGCTTCTTAACAGCATGGAACCCTTGTCCTGCACATCTTCGTGTCTCCGCCTTCCATCGAGCATCTCCCCAAGACCCTTGCTATAATAATAATGACTTGGTGATTATTCAATACAAAAACAGTACTGATGCTGCTTTATTGTTAACAATCTGCAAAATATGTTAGGCTGGCTATCTCACAGAAGCTCATGACTTCTTGGAGTCAGTCAGGAACTACTTATTACAGATATGTTGCATCTATCACAAATAGATCTCCACACCAGACACTGTCAGCTATTGGCCTCTCTATCCAAAGATTGTATGGTCCTTTATGGGGTCTCTCCAAACCAGATGCCAACAATACTTATTCATTTCCTAAGTGGTTAAAGTCACTCCCTCCTGGTCAAAGTATGGATTTTGTGTACATTCATGCTGCTCCTGCAGCAACCATTTCCCTTGCTAATTATCATATGATTTGATCAATTTCCATTCAATCCAATAATAACAACGAGAGCCTAAGAATAATTTGTGATGAGACTGTTTGTCATGCACCTCCTCCATTATACTATGGCGTCTCCCTTGTTTGGATGTGGTCTTCTTGGGCATGGAATCACTTCCTGGAATATACCAAAATCAATAGAACCTTAGATTTTTAGAATTCTAGATCTCCAAAAACTACGGAACCCTATATCCTTGTATTCTCTAGTCTTCTTGTAACATTTAAATTCTAAGTTTATTCATGTAACTTGTAATTTTTTATCCTTGGATTCCAAAACCCTAAATCTTTAGAGGTTTGGATTCTAGATCTTGTATATCTACCAATTTCCTAGGTTTGAACATGTAAACTCCACTAAAAGTTAAGTGCAACAAATATATTTTCTTCGTAAGGACCATATGATCATGTAGTGCTTATTGCACAGTATTTCTCTCCCTTGATATATCTTGAATAATTTTTTCCATGAAGAAAAGTTTTTGGCACCAAGATGTTTGAGACAAATGTGAACAAAGTTGTCACTTCAGCTTCATACGGTGAAAGTGGAAGCTTGTCTTCACATCCACCAACTCATGTCTCAAGGTGAACTGAACTGATGATAGCATGATTCCATTATTGGTCACATAGAATATATGGTAGATTAGGATTAGTCTCTAATGTAAATAAAAAAGGGCATTAGCCTGAGGGAGCATGAACCATTGTAAGTTTTATATATAATAACCTTTTTCCTTTCATTTTGAAAGACACAATGAAAGGTATAAGTTTTGTTTAGATTTCAAATGTTTGTATACTAGTGTATGATTTATTGAAGAATTGGTGCATATGATGGTTTACCTTATGATTGCCCTGAAAGTGACATGGGGCCAGTTGTCTCTTCCTCTCCCCAATTTTCAATAAGTAAATGTGATAACGTAGATCTGATTTTGCACTGTAGTAATAGATATAATAATTGCAGATTTGATTTCTCAAGTACGGTAGTCGCTTCTTGTTGAATATATGTGTAAAGTGATAGAACTACAATAGAAAATATTTCCTTTTGAAGTAGCATAGGTATTCCCATTGGAAGGAAAAAGATATAGACAGGGAATAAATACATAGGCAGGGAGGTTGTCCACTGACTCCTCATCAGACGGGCCTTTTTCTAAAGGTGCTGGGCTATCCAGCTTCAACTAAACTTTATATAGTAGCAGGGGAAATTTTCGGCAATTGCAGTTTAGAATCCCTCAAGAAACATTTTCCCAATGTGTACTCACATGCAACTCTTGCGACTGAGGAGGAACTTGCCTCAATGAAACAGTTTCAAAATAGATTGGCAGGATTGGATTACATAATGGCTTTGGAAAGTGATGTATTCATATACACCTATGATGGAAACATGGCCAAAGCTGTCCAAGGCCCGTATACACCTAGATATTATTTTGTAATATCTAGAGTTATTTTAAGTGGGCAAGTTTTTTAAGTGTAAGCCCAAAAATCTATGGCTCGAGAAGCACTTTAAACTGTAAAATACCTATGGAATATTCAGAAGAAATACATTTCAAAGATCCTTGTGGTGTTTGTTCTGAATCAATTCTAAGAGATATTGGTCCATACAAACATTTCCATGATATCTCTGCAGCCTCATTTGACTTGGGTCGGCTCCCAAGCTGTGCTTCTTTATTCAGAAGATTGAGGTGTGTTTGTCACTTTATTGGAATACCAATAAACATCTCTTAAATGCTATTTGGCCAAATCGTTCACCTGTACTAATTCCTTTATTGTAAACAATCTTGATTATTTGTGTTGATAATTGAAAGGTCAATTAGAAGCCCTTACAACGTTTCCATTCTCATTTAGTCATTTTTAGGTTTGGCCTAAGTTATAAGTCTCTGCTTTTCAGATTTCTTGTGAGCAAACTGTGTTCTGGAGATGTAAAGGGCTTGACATATCAGCAGAAGCTAGCATTTTATATCAACATTTACAATGCCTACATGATGCATGTATGATGGTAACATAACCCCTGATTTACATCTATACAAACTCATTAATGGGCTCTCCCAGTTTTTGTCTATTGCTTTCTAAACAGCTGATCTTCACTTTAGGATGCATCTTCTTGTGACTAATACAAATTTAACTTTTACACTTGAGAAAGTTTAGGCCTTTGTTGAACATCGAATACCAAGCACCCCTCGGAAGGTTCTTTCGCTCATGCGCGAGGTATGACAACCAAAAATGAAGAATGCAATCAATTGACTTTATTGCTCATTTCCTATAGTAGTAGCTGCCTATATAAGGAAATAAGATTATGAAATAATTTGTAGAATTTCATATTGCCACTGTTTTGCAGTCATTTAATTTCTGTGAATACTGTGATGGGAGGGTTACACATACTCCTTAATGTTGGAGGGAAGTCAATGAATGCATTGGCTATTGAACATTTCATACTTCGACCACCCTTTCACTCAAAAGATGTAAGTTTATTTATGTAATAATTTTCCATTTCAGAAAAGACATTTTAAATTCTTCCAATTATGTATCTAACTGACCTTGCCAAGTTGATTGAATGCTAGGCCTATTGGAAAAATGGAAAAATTTGAAGAGTGGGCAATGATGCGCAGTGTTTATGGTTTAGAGTGGTATGAACCATTGATTACCTCTGCATTGTGTTGTGGAAGTTGGTCTTCTCCTGCTGTAATGATCCGTCGGACCTCAACTTGTGTGCATTAAAAGTTTGTGTTAAAAAGAATGCATTCAGCAGGTGAATTAATGGAATAGCATTAACAGAAATTAAATGTTGAAAACAGATGGAAAACAAAACTGATAAATATATATAAAAGAAACACAGAATCAGAGAGTCACAAAACAGAAGTTGATAACGGAGTTCACCCCCTTCACTGGGCTACGTCTCTGGGTCCCTATCCAATGGATACTGATCCAATTAATCTCTTAAAAATGGTACAAAATGGTTCTGGAAACAACTTCAGCAACTGTAAACAGAATGCTGTACAAATTCTTTAAGACCTTTCTCTGGAAATTACAATCAGCCTTCGTAAGGCAAAGAAAGCCAAAGTATGACAGAGAATGTCGACTTCCACAGTAACAGCATTGGAACACTTTACAGCAAACTCTTCGAGCTTCGCATAACAGAGAAACGATGTACTGCGCTCTGAACAAACTGAGTCTCTCCCCCCTCCAACGGTGGCCAGCATCCTCTATTTAAGCACTTAGCGAGAGGAGCCATAACGGACCACAATTGTTCTCTTCTTTATCAACATTACAATCATATGCTAAAACTGAACCATGCAATTCGGCCAAATTGCTGCCCAAGCGTTATGGTACCACGGCGTTCCATATTCCCGAAACGTTGCAACCAACTCCACTCACATATGTTGACTCACAACACATTGCAATGACCGTTATGCACCTATGTTGCACCATACCATAGCGTCACACGTAATGTAACCATTTGATGTCACCACTATCTTCATAATGTTGCAGCAAGTGCGATGTATGTCGCAGCAGATGCGACGTATGTCGCATCAAGTGCGATATGTTTGTCACAGTAGGTGCGATGTATGTCACAGCAAGTGTGACGTATGTCACAGCAAGTGCGATATGTTTGTCGCACTACATATGAGTTAAAACATATGTTATGTTCTTTGAACCATGGATTAAATACCATTGTACCATATTGGATCAGTGTAATTTGAAGATGAATAATCCACCGGATGATTCCTCCCCATTCGAGAGCTTTTGGACCACCAAAATCCTGAATCATTCTGTAAGTAAGTGAGGGTACATCTCCCTCACTTTTCCAATCTCCATCCATCTTGCTTTGCTAGGATGCATGCCTTTAAGCCCCACTCGAAGGTACTCAACATTCCCCCTTCGTGAAGTCCTTACATTTCTGTCAAGAATAACATCATCCTGTAACTCATTCATATATTCAGGTGCCATATCATCAACTGAAGGAATCGGCAAGATAATTTCCTCATCCATGATCATAGGAGGCTCATACAATTTAAGATTCTCAACATTGACAACTGAATAAATTTGCATGTATGGAGGTAAATTCAAGCGAAAAGCATTAGTACCGATCTTTTCCAAGATCTCAAAAGGACCATACCGGATAGGTTTAAGATTTTTACCTTCACCTTTCATCCTTTCTTTGGTGATATGCAACCAAACTCTGTCACCAACCTGAAACTGATGATCAACTCGATGCTTTCCATGCTTGGCTTTGTACTTTGCCTGGCTCTTCTCCAACTGTTCTTGAACTGCCTGCTACACCGCTTGAATTCTATGAATGAACTTTAAATCTTTTTCTGCATCATGATGTCCACCCACTACATCTTTGCCAAAAGAGAATTCCATCGGTGTTTCTGGCAGATAACCAAAACAAGTTTCAAAAGGAGATCTTTTCATGGAAGAATGAATTGCATGATTGTAAGCATGCTGTATATACTGCAACCGTTCATCCCAAAGTTTAGGATGTTTACTACAATATCCTCTGAGCAGCTGAATCACTGTCATATTCACTACCTCTGTTTGCCCATCGGTCTATGGATGAAAAATTGTACTTTTCTTCAGTTTAGTATCCATAAGCTCCCATAAAGTTGACCAGAATTCTCCCAAGAACCGAGAGTCCCGATCAGATATAATAGACATGGGTAGCCCAAAATGTACCCAAACATTTTGAAAGAATAGGTGAGCTGTTTGTTCAGT
>LPNX011092974.1:763919-785434 GCA_001517045.1 Pseudotsuga menziesii | reverse complement strand
AGAGGATCACCATCACCTCCTACTCCTTTACCCTTTTCTTCCTTCTTCACTTCTGCATCTTTGGATGAAGATCCTTCTTCTTTCTTCTTCCTTTCTGCTAATTCATCGAGTAGAATTTCCATCATGGATTTCATGCTCATAAAAGCCTCCAGAAACTCAGTTTCTGAAATAACAGGTTTTTCCCGTTCTGTATGTCCTTCTTCTTCCCCTCGTGGAGAAGACATGGTTCTTGAGAATGTTCTCCTTGAGCCAATCTCAGGATCTTCTTCAAGTAATTCTCCTTCACCAAGCTTTAACCTGGACCTGGTAAGCATTCACAAACTTGCACCGGTAGTCAACCAGCTCTGATACCATAACATGATCCGTCGAACCTCAACTTGTGTGCATTAAAAGTTTGTGTTAAAAAGAATGCGTTCAGCAGGTGAATTAATGGAACAGCATTAACAGAAATTAAATGCTGAAAACAAATGGAAAACAAAACTGATAAACATATATAAAAGAAACACAGAATGAGAGAGTCACAAAACAAAAGTTGATAACGGAGTTCACCCCCTTCACTGGGCTACGTCTCTGGGTCCCTCTCCAATGGGTACCGATCCAATTAATCTCTTAAAAATGGTACAAAATGGTTCTGGAAACAACTTCAGCAACTGTAAACAGAATGCTGTACAAAGTCTTTAAGACCTTTCTCTAGAAATTACAATCAGCCTTCGTAAGGCAAAGAAAGCCAAAGTATGATAGAGAATGTCGACTTCCACAGTAACAGCATCGAAACACTTTACAGCAAACTCTCCGAGCTTCGCATAACAGAGAAACGATGTACTGCGCTCTGAACGAACTGAGTCTCTCCCCCCTCCAACGGTGGCCAGCATCCTCTATTTAAGCACTTCGCGAGAGGATCCATAACGGACCACAGCTGTTCTCTTCTTTATCAACGTTACAATCATATGCTAAAACTGAACCATGCAATTCAGCCAAATCGCTGCCCAAGCGTTATGGTACCACGACGTTCCATATTCCTGAAACGTTGCAACCAACTCCACGCACATATGTTGACTCACAACACGTTGCAATGACCGTTATGCACCTATGTTGCACCATACCATAGCGTCACACGTAATGTAACTGTTTGATGTCACCACTATCTTCACAATGTCGCAGTAAGTGCGATGTATGTCGCAACAAGTGTGATATGTCTGTCACAGCAAAGGCGATATGTATGTCGCAGCTAGTGTGATATGTCTGTCGCAATAGGTGTGACGTATGTCGCAGCAGGTGCGACGTATGTCACAGCAAGTGTGATATGTTTGTCACAGTAGGTGCGACGTATGTCGCAGCAGGTGCGACGTATGTCACAGCAAGTGCGATATGTTTGCCGCACTACATATGAGTTAAAACATATGTTATGTTCTTTGAACCATAGATTAAATACCATTGTACCATATTGGATCAGTGTAATTTGAAGATGAATAATCCACCGGATCATGTAAGTAGTAGCTCTGCACCTGGGCTTATGTGTTACGAATAAATCTGCCTATTGGTTCTGGAAATGAATCTAAAAGAAAATGCATGGTGTTTTGCTTGAGCCCTATGCTTTGCAGCTCAAAATTAGAATCAATTTAAAAGGAAACATATAAATAAAAATAGTTGTCTAACTGTGTTTGCCAATGATGTTGTTTTTCTTATTAATAGGCTATGCTGGTTAGGCAATGATAGATACTGGACTACCTGTTTCTCTCTTCTTCATATTAGTACGTGGGGTTTGTATTTTTCTCTCTTTATCTTTGCTTCATGTTAATATTAGGGATTTGTATTTTGCTTTATTATTTTCATGATAAAACATAATTTTATATCAAGTTTAATTTGTTCTATTTCATCAATGGTTTGCAGTTTCATATCAATCCAAAGGAGCTAGACAATGAGGATCTTGCTTTCCTCTATCACATTGAGGCGTGTACCTCAGTTGGGGATCTCAACTTGCCTCTGCTTCAGGAATTCCACAAGCATCTACTCAAAACCTTCTTCAATGGACATTAGGTTCACAATGAAAGTGCCAGCCATCAACAGAGTAGGAATACAAAAATAAACTGCATTACTGTAATAGCCATGAGCCTAACAACCATTATGGGTCCATTACTGGTTCTTCGAACCTTCTTCATTTAAAATGATGGGTGGTTGTACTTGTTTATGCTTTCATTTATATGTAACAGATACTTGCAAGAGTGCTCCTGATTTTTATTTCTGATTTTTATTGTAAGAGTGCTCCTGAATAGCGTTGGGATCTCCATAAATTCTCCTTTGGCACAGAGTATATATATTTATTCCCCATGCACCTCTCTCAACATTGGCATAGAATATATATTTATTCTCCATTTTTTGGGATCACTTCAATGTTGCATTTTTTTTCTCGCTTACCCGCTAACAATTACCTTAACGACGTATTATTGCACCTTCCTTGGGGCAATTGCTAGTTATATTGTTAGATTTTAAGGACTCATTAAAAGCATCCCTAATGACTTTTCTAGCAATCTTATAGTCTATATCATGCCATGGGTTAGTTTTTTTATTCTCCTTTTTACATAACGCTTCAATAGAAATATTTATAATAAAAGTAGAGAAGGTTGTCACATAATTATGATAGAAGTCTTAAAATTGTCTTTATTTCAGAAGAGGTTTAATTCATTATTTAAATCTTTTAAAAAAACAACTTTATTTTTTCACAAATAAAATGCTTTCATTATTAAAATTCTCTAAAACTCTTATACATGACAAAAGAAAACAATTTATCATCTTAATGATATAAAAAATTAATGAAAAACACATTACAAAACCTTTTTTTTTAACTCAAATAACTAAAAAAAATTCCCCACATATAAATATCTTTAAAATAATTAAAAAACCAAATTTAAACTCTTTAATTAGTACTCGAGTACAATAATGTGAAGGTATCCCCATATAAATTTCCTAGATATGTTAAGAAAAACATGTACCATGTGATGAGAGAAATGTATTTTATACTTGCATATGACATTATGATGTAGGTATTTAGTGGAAGAATTTTATAATAGAATTAGATCTTTCATTATTGTCCTCTTGCAAGGTGGCCAATCCACACTAATTGTAATTTTGCTCAATAGGATGAAGGCAGGACTTTAATTTCTTTTAATGGGGATCCCATGGGAGGCCACCTTCCCTTTTGTAAGGAGTGGCAAGCCTATAAACTATTAATATAAGTCACTTTATTAAATCAAGTTGTATGACAATAGTACATAGTTACCTATGTTTTTTTGGAATAATTTAAAACTTGAAATTTTGAGATGAAGATAGCATACCATGTGTTCATTTTTCACCACTAAAAAGAATAATGTCAAAGGCCCAAGATCTAGGAGGTTCCAGGTGATCTCTTAAATTTTGTTCTATTATTGGTATACCTTCAACACACTCTTATAGAAAAGACAATAAAATACAATTATTAAATTATACTTGCATCTTTGTAATCAAATTTGCTTGTAACAAAATGGTAGGTAAGAAGCATGCATCTCCACCAAGCGATTTGTTTTTATTTTTATTTTTATATATTTGTAATTTTATGAATGTGAAAGAATGGCTTACCATATTTTTCTATGATACTTAATTGTTTTTTATTTTTAATTTTATATATTCTATGATACTTAATTGTTTTTTATTTTTATTTTATATATTTGTAATTTTATGAAGGTGAAAGAATGGCTTACCATATTGGTATTATTCTATGATACTTAAAAGTCCTTCACAATTGATACTATATGCTTGGTGTGGTTGTCGTTTTATTATTGGTTTTTCTTCTTAATTATAAATTGAGATTTATTTATTTAATATTTTAAATAATTTTATAATATATGTTTTTTTTGTAATTTAAGAAATTATTCTATTGAAGTAAGGCAATAATGGTAAAAAAAAGATTACAATTTAGAGAAGCATTCTTGCCCAAAGGAACTAGCAGGTGTAACCAGTCTGAGACAAGAACCAGACCCTTCCTCCAAGACGGAAAATAGGTCCAAAAGAAGTGCACCAGACCCTCCCTCCAAGAGGGAAAATAGGTCTCAGAAAAAGAGAGTGACATTATACAAAAAGACAAACTGTGTCTTGAAAAACTAGCAAACAGAGTTCAGGCCTTGGAGAGCCCACCATATTCCAGAAATATACAAAAACCATTAACAGAACCTGGCTAAAGCTTGCGATAAGGTTCCTCGATGATGGGTAGCCGAAGCAAGAGGAGACTGGCTTAGTTGGGTCATCCGAGGAATTCGACGCGTCATCACTGGAGGATCTTCGTTCCTCACTACTGGAAGAGTTACCTTCGTCTTTGTCACCTGCCAGAGGTTGTTTCACCGAGAGAGGGGTCATCTTTCTTACGGTGGCTAGTATAGGAGTGCATTTGTCGACGTAAAGAGATTTTATATGGCCCAACGAAGGAGGGGGATGGGGCTCGCAATCCATAGGAACAGCGGGGAAGAGGGTGGAAGGGGGGGGAGCAGAGGCTGAGGCGAGTGGGGCAGTGGAAGCGACCAAAGTAGGAGGGGGGGTGTCGGACGTGCAACAGGAGTCGGTGGGATAGGTAAAGCAAGAGGAGCAGGAGCCAAGGGTTGGGAATTGAAGTAGAAGATGAGCCTGATGAGAAAGTTCTTTATGACCCAATAATTTCGTCAATGCTCCATCGAGCGGCCTGTAGCATTGGTGGAACCAGATAACTCATCCTCCTCTCCTAGAACGACCACGCCGAGGAATGCCTCTCTTCCTTCGTGACATAGCATAGTGGCAAGGAGTGGTGGAAAGAACAGAGCTGTGAGCTAAAGTGCAGAGGGCCGAATGGATCAGTGGGGGTAGGAGCCATAGCTGCATGGGAATGTAGAGCAAATAGCCCGTAGGACAGAGAGACCAGGGCATAAAATGGATGGCGTGTCAGCCCAGGAACGAGGGTGGTGCATTGAACTCTGTCTGTGACGAGTTGATGACGACTTCCCATCAGACATTCTCTGAATATCCATGTCCCGAATTGATGTAAATGTGCGCAGCCATGAGGGGGGTGAGGTGGCGGTGATGTCAGGCTGATGACGGGCAAGGCCCGTCATCATTCCCCTTGTCCTCGCTAGCATTAAAATCACCCGCATCTAGGTAATTTTATAATATATGCTTGGTGTGGTTGTGTTTCTATTATTGTTTTTTTTTCTTAATTATAAATTAATATTTATTTATTTAATATTTTAAATAATTTTAAAGATTTATTTTATTTTATTTTATAATTTTAATTACATTTTCTGTAAATTAAATTTTGTTTCACCAATTAAAGATGAATGTTGATGGTTATATACCTCGTGACTATGCTATAGGTAAAATATATAATAAAGAGTTCAAATCGAAAGAATATTTTGTTTTCTAAATGGTTTTTTTATTTGGATTTGATGATATTCAAATTTTAGATATAGTTTAGTGAACTATTTTGTAGGTTGCAATTGATCCAACAAGTCATTGACCCTAGGAAAAGGGCATTTCTTCGTGAAAGTGATATTGTGGAGATATCTGTAGCTACTACATTCTCCAAGACTCAT
This sequence comes from Pseudotsuga menziesii, assembly GCA_001517045.1. Taxonomy (NCBI): domain Eukaryota; kingdom Viridiplantae; phylum Streptophyta; class Pinopsida; order Pinales; family Pinaceae; genus Pseudotsuga; species Pseudotsuga menziesii. Next base: position 779,846 of record LPNX011092974.1, on the reverse strand, counting down.
CCTTATTGAGTACCAAAATAACATGTGACCCACATAGATAGGTACTCAACCTTACAGCTCCCTCTTCCAACAAATATTGCCATTAGTTCTTCACCCTATTTATTTCTAATATGAAATGCCCACACAACCCAATGCTTAGAAACAAAGAGTTTGACAATAGTTGTATCTCATGCTTCTCTTCCCTGTTGGGAGGCATACGTTTTGGTTCAGGTAATACTTTTTTGTATGATTTTAAAAGTTCTTCCAAGTGACATGTTGGTTCTTACATACATCCTTCAATTTTCCTTCACTCCCACTAATTCATTATGCTTCAAGTTGTCCCGAGAAGAGAAGTCCATACATCTTGCTTGAGTTGATCAATCTCTTTGCCTGGTGGGAACTCACCAAATGTATCTTCAATTCCCCCCATATGCATTGATGATAATGTATTTCTCATCCTTGAACAAATGAGATAGGTTGGCCCTTCTCTTGAAGATGGCATCTCTCATATATACTAGGGATATCAAACACTATGTGCAACAAAGGGCACTACATTAACTTATACTTCATCAATACATTTGTACCAACAGAAAACCTAAACTTATATTGTATATTTAATTTTAACTTTACATCCTTGTTCACCTATCTCAATATACATAGATGAGGATTTAGATACACCTATAAACAACTTGATTAAGTGACTAGGTCATTTTCAACAATATTAGACTATGACCTAAAATCAAACAAAGTGTATACCCTTTTTTTCTTAATCTCAATATTATTATGGAAAAATTCATCATATCCTTCTCCCCATTGCTATGGAGGTTATTCAAGTTCATCTCATTAAGCATTTTTTTAAGATATTTTTCTCATTCATGTTTGAGATGGTTTTTAATTCCTTTCTTGCTTCCACATCGAATAGGTACTTCTTCTTGGATGGTTCCACTATAGATGTAGCTTCCAACAATTTTTTGGGGTACGATGCTAATGTTATTATCATTGTGATGGTCATTAGGGTTTTTTCTATATGTACATTGGAAAAAGTATTCTTATATTTCTCTTTCATCTTCTTCCCATCGCTCTTCTTAGAAGTGCCTTATTAGTAAGGTTGCTTCAAATCACATAGATGCATATTTTTTTTATCAAATTCATTATACCAAGACTACAAGCAAAGCCTTATATTCTAAAATTAAGTAAAATTATAATAATATTCATAAAATGATAAAATTCATATCTTTATTAAATTTTAAATTCATGACCTGAAAGCTTTATTTTATTTTATTCATATGCCCCTTTTACTTAATTTTGGCTTCTCACTAATTGAAAGTATATAATAATGGGAAAATGTCATTAATTTGTCAAAAGGATCTTGTTACTAATTAAACTTAATCATAAATTCTTAATGACTCATTTTATAATTTATGTGTGTTTTTCAACAGTTTGAGTACATGAAAAATGCAAATATAAAATGTTTTTTCTTTATTGATTGTAAACTAAATTATTATATGATAACTTTTTCTTTTTAACAACAATACTTCTTTTTTTTGGCTAAAGTTTAGGACTTAAATTTCTCACTTTTAGAATATGTCACTCAAAAGATTCCCGATTTTAGATCCTAACACATTCCCTCTAAGAATCGAACATAAACCAGTGATAAAAAACTCCCATAAATCTACCACATCTCAACCAATTATTATGTAAACTAATTCACTAGAAAGATTACTTTTATTATCATAATTAAAAGGACAAATAATGGATAATGTTCTCTATATAAATTAAATTTGGTAAAAGTGGTTTGGAATGAAGTATCAACTATGCTACTATTGGATACAATTTATATACCATGTTGCATTCAATGTGTTTTCAAGGTTCTACGTGTCCCTTTTGTTGGAATAACGTTCATATTGCTTTGAGGAATCTTTATGAGTAGCAATATTTTTAACAAAATGAATGTATGTATTAATTTGTTGAGAATCTAGTACCAAGTTGGTTTGTGGTTAATATAGTATGCATGCTCTTTAATTGTTTTATTTATTTATGATTATGCCTTGTTATATGGTAACTTTATTATTAATTTGTTTTAGTAATGGAAGTGTTGAGGCCTGGAAATTCGCAGGCAAAAACAGCAAGGGATTCTCCCCAGGCAACGTTCCCAACTAGCCCGTGACTGTTTGGTATAGGGAATCCGTCCGGTTTACGGTCCGGCTAACGTAGGTCGAGTAACAAAAATTAAAGGGGTTTACCGGTTGCGACCCGGTCCACCATATATATTTTTGTATTTTTTGACTTAAAGTATGATATGCACGTGCCTAATTAACCATGCAGGGTGATAAAGGATGCAAGGAGTAGTCACAACGTGATGCGCAGGTTCTTACCTCTCGTCTTAGAACTCACAAGCATCTAAATCACATATGCAGCAATAAAGTAAAACTATCTATCTATCTATCTATCTATCTATCCCCGGGGAGCCAAATTGTAACTTATTTATGAGTAATGTGTATTGTGCATGCATTATAAAGAGAAATTACAGATAGCTGATATTCCTTCCTACAACGCATGAACAATTAAAGATATTTAGACAATCAAATAGCCAATTGTTTATGAACAACATGCATTACTCATGGAGGTAATTTCACAGAATAAACTAGAAATCATTCAAACAAGAACATAGGCTCTAAGAGTTAGAACGATCTCACAGTTAATGGACAAAAACTGGAAAAACGAAATAGTTCATCTTTCACTAATCCATAGCATAGCATTTGAACGTCCCACCAAACTTTCTCCGACAGGCAAACAATAATTCTTTATTGCAAAAAAAATAGTTTTTCTTACAATATATCTTTACATGTCTAACTGGGAAAAATCCCTTTGTTCTTCTAAGTCTCCTATATTTATACAAAAAGCATGAGACTGTTGGGTTGCCCACAAATAACCCTTGGGCTCCCCAACTCTTCGCCTCCCAATATCTCACTTTCCTTAAATGTTTACAAAAGCGTTACATATTACACAAGTGAACAATCCTTCACGAGGAGGGCCCCACTTGGGTATTCAGAAATTTATTCCATGCCAAAGCCTCAGAGGCAATGCCTTCAAACGCACAAGGTTCCAAAAATTGAATGTTTATCTCGAACTTCGCAGCTTGGTTCTTGATGGCCTCAATTCTGGTCGCACTCAAACAAAGCTGATCCTCCAATAGCTGCACACTGATGGGAGAATGATCTACTTCACTCCTTAAGATCTGGTCGTCGAGGGCCTTAATGTGTTGTGTTTTTGCTTCCTCCTCTTGATACCTCTTCTATAAAATCTCCACAAATGAGTTGTGGTCTGGAAAAGCATCTAGCCTCTGCTCGGATTCTACCTGGCACTGATTATAGGTAATCAGGAGCCTTCTGAAGAACTCTATGCATGCTCCTTTCGTCTTTCTAACGACCTTTTTGAAATCCTCTGCTGTGTTTATAGAAAACTCTAATAAGTCGTAATCCTGCTTAAGGGCCTGCTGATCCTTCGAGGGCATCTCTGCAGGAGTGTCTTCATTATTTTTCAGCCTTGTCATTCTTGCTGTCAAGACTTCCAGGACGTCCTGAGATCTATCAACAAAATAAGGGGAGGTCTCTAGAAACTCCGCCAATCGAACCTCTATTTGCAAGACCTTGCATCTTACCCCTTCTATGGCTCTCTGCAGTTGAAGCATTTTAGCCTTTTGTGCCAGCACATGTTCCCTGAAAGGCTGGATATCAACCTGCCGCTCTTTTGCTTCCTCTAAAGCTGTTGTTAGAGAAGTGATCTACTCTTGAAGTTTCATCTCTTGTTCTTGAGCTTGCTTATCATTTGCCTCCAAGGTGGTATTTTGCAGCTCTAAGTCTTCTATCTTTCCCAGCAGCTATTCCTTTTCAACCCTTAGCTTTTGTTACTCTTGTTGCACTCTCTCCAGACACTCTTGTGTAGTTTCCATAGACATCTTTTCTGCTTGGAGAACCTGCAGTTCATCTTTTGAAGACCTCGTCTCTTTTTACATGTCCTCATATTTTCTCTTCAGCTTACTGCTTTCTTCTCTCTCCTTTCTTAATGTGTCTTTCAGTTGAGCAGAAGACTTCTTGGATTGCTCCAACTCCGTCATGATTTTGTCTACGTTATCCTCCGAAGCGTGGATCAATGCAGCTCCTGCTCTAATAGTGAATCTAGGATCTCGGTCGGTCCCATACAACGATTGTATCCGTTATCATCTTCCCAGACAGACCTCCTGTTTCGACCTTCTTTTCAGTTCTCTTCACTATCCTCTTTCTTTCCTTGTCATAGAAGACAGTATTAAAATCAGGGATTTCTTCCCCTATCTTCTGTTCGAAAGGGACCAGCTTAAGTGTGGGGACCATAGACTGTCCAGGTGTGCTGGCAGCAGGTGCTTCTGGGTCCTGAACCTCGGGGTTCTCAACGTCCTGGGTTTGAATGTCAGCTGTGTCAGAGGCTGACTGTTCTGTCGTTGTCTGGGTCAGCTTCATCCTATCCGCTTCTTGTTTCTGAAACTCCTCATCAAGCTTTATTTTTCTTTCTTCTTCTTCATTTCTTGCATCTTCTTCTGCTTTCTTGGCTGCCTCTTGGGCAACTCTTCTTTTTCTTCCTCTTCTCCCTACAGCCACCCTGCAGCCTCTTGGGCCAACCTTTGGGCTTCTTCATTTCTTTTCCTGGCTTCTTCATCATCTTTTGCTTGTTAATCTTGCCCTTTTCCCCCTTTGGTGGTGATCTTCTTTTTGAACCTTCTCCTCAAGGCTGTTATGTTCAAAGCACTGCGGAAGACGGACTCTTCTCTGTCCCAATGGTGAGTGTATTCGAAATGGACGTTGTTCTCTTTACAGTGTTCAGCTACTTTGTTGCGGGAGTCATTTCTATGGAAGGGCATCTCACCAAAATGAAACTTTTTCAATTCTTCTACAAACTCATTTGCTTTCTTTACTCTGGTAAACTTATAACTTCCTAACTTGAAAGGCAAAGGGGGATAGGCAACCTTCTTATGTTCAAACAAAAAGCTTCCTATGCCATCCAGGAAGACTTGCCTGACCACCTCTTTATGAATGATGTAGTCTGTGGTATATTTGGGTAGCAGGGAGGGTGCTCTGGAGCCTACAAAAATTTTGAAGTAGAGGCCATCCTCAGTCAGGAAATAATCTGCATATTCTTCGATTACCTGCAATGCCTCTTCCGACATGCAGTCACATTCTTTCAGGAAAATGAGAGTATACAAAGGCTTGATGAAATGTTCACAGACCTCCCGGTAATGACTATGGTATTTGTGCGGCCATAGTGGCTTCTATGCAGAATAGACAGGCATCCTCTCCCTGTCCCAGATGCACCTTAGGCCAGGGAAATGTTGATTGCACAGTATACAATCAACGAGTATGGAACTCATGTAAAATTCTGACCTCTTTTGGGACACTGCTCCCAAAGCTGAGGCCATACAAGCTGAAAGACTGTTGGACACTATGTTGGCCCAATTGAAGATGGTCCCTTGGGTTGCAACATAAAAGATAATGGGCATCCACTCTAATTTGAAGCTCTTTCCATGAGCTCTTCCAAAAATCCTGTTAAGCATTAAGGCGATGAACCTGTACGGGGCCCTTAAGCTTGTTGTGTCATATTCTCCCGTTGGCCTGGTTCTGAAATGTCTTCCAGACAACAACATTCTTTTAAGGGTCTCAACAAGGTCCATTCTAATGTTTCTCAGCCAATCATCAGACAAAAATACTTGTGCTTCTGGCAGGTGGTAGGCCAGGGCTACATATCCTGGGCTATAGGCAACATAGGCTTGTTTGTCAACATTTTCCAGGATCATAGTGGTTACATCTGCCCAGGGCAGAATCCAACCAATCACTTCAGAGCATGGGAAGATCTCTGGTCTTGTGGCAATCTTCATCAGTGAAGATCTCTCTATATTGGCGTATATGCCTTCTTCCTCCAAGCCCATATCAGGCACCTCTCAGCGTGTGATCAACCTGTATATCTCTCCCCATTGGTACTCAGGCTCTCCACCAGTTATACACTTGGTGTCCTCATAAATATACTCGGTTTTAGTGACAAATTCCACATCGGGCTCCTCCTCGACCACAGGGGCCTTCTTCTTTTGCCTCTTCGACATTTTGAGTTAGAAATCTTCCTGTCATACATGAAATTATAATCATTAAGCCATTTCCAGATAAGTTGCAAACATTGAGACAACAATGTGCAGTATTTCACTTCATCTATGTTTAACATGACAGAAATTAGTTAAATGAAGCAAATATGTGCAAGTTAACACTGTTGTCTACTACCAAAACAGTTCTATCAACAAATCTCGAGCAGGGAAACAAAATCTACATTAAAGTGAAGAAAACTTGGGCTCTCTGTGTACGCCATGATCATCGCGCTGCGTTGGAAAACAGGGAGCTTATGCAAGTTTTCAACGGTACATTTTTAGGAAAGACACTGTCTGTGAAAATCTATGGTCAATAATACGCTGTACGGTGCTATATAACCCCCAACCAGCTCGAGCTCGAAACCTGACCACGAATCAGGTCGCTTGAAATAGCGCGGCGAAATGCGGCTGTGGTTTAAAGGACATGGGCAACGTAAGAGGGGGCAACTAGTCCAAGCACCACAGGAAGGCCATAAAAAACCCGTTCCCCAGCGACCTATCATCAAACAGGGCAAATTGGCGCAGACATCGTAACGGCCGCCTGCACCAATCTCCCCAACCACTAAGTGTAGGGTCGAAACGCATAACGGCTGTGGAGGGAAACTATCCTGCGGGCCAAAAACGCCCCCACTAACATCTACGCTACAAGCCCCCCCACTATAAATGTATGTAAATAACGGGGCCAAGGGAAAACGGCCGTTGAAAACCTAACCGTGGAGAAAAATCAAGAAACGCTCAGCCAACGGAATGGGATAAAGCATACAAAATCCTACCTGGCACCTCGGCGTGTATGGCGGGAGAAAACTGTTAAGCTTCCATGGTTTAGCCACCTGGAACAAGGGTACACCAACAGCGGGGGTCCGATCGAGCTTGAGCGAAATGACAACGCACGAAAATGACAGTGAGCGACAGTCCAAATAGCAATAGAATAATAAACCCAACCCCATATATATATATAGTCAACTATGAGCGGCGGGAGAAAAATCGGACGACGGAAACATAAGGATCGGAGGTTGCAAGAATATTTCTTTCCGCAACGTCGGGTGGAAAAACCACTAAGCTAACCGTCGAGACATCCGCATCGGAGCTTCACAAGACTAATCGTCCGAGTGATAGCGGAATAAGGAGCCGCAACGACGGGAACATAAAGGACATCACGCCCCACTATGTAAGGTCTGAATCGGAAGAGAAAACAACTAAAAGATCGGAAAGGTAGTTCTTTCTGCAGCTGCAATGGCGGAAACCCAAAACCCAAGGATCGACGAAACAACAAAGCGGAGCTTGAAAGGTCAATACAATAATCGAGGGGCTTCGTAGTTTGTCGTCCGCAACTGCGGAGAAAGTAGTAATAAAATGTTCCGATGTGAAAACCAAAATTTATCCGATTGAGACAAATGCGTCAGAGACAAATATCGAGGCCAGAGATTATTATTTCTCCGCAACGGTGGGAGCGCAAGCAAAGAATCTTTCGATTCAAACACTTGAAAAACGCACTCAAAGGAAAAAACAAAAGTGGATCATTTCAGGCATTAGAAACAGTCTTTCTGAAAAGTGATTAAATCAAATCAAAGGAGAAAACCAAACCAATCTAAGCAAAAGGAGGGTCCCAAATTTTTTTGAATTTTGGGAAAATGTTGCATCTGCAACAATTGGCGACTACCTAGTGAACCCCAGATTTCTGACTTAACTCCTCCCTAGTAAAAGACTGTCTAGCTCAAAATTGAAATCTTCTAGATGTTTGTATTCCTAATCTGGCCAACCCATACATTTAAATCATTGAAAAGCAGTTCATTCATTTGGGAAATGGTAACGCCAGAAATATTTGCAAGTCTGAATAACTCTTTTGAGGCCTGATAAGTAAGATTCATTTTACCCGTCCTTAGGTAGTTTCCAGCTTGGATGCCACAGGATTGTAACATATGGTAAACAACATTATCCATTATTTCCTCATTCCCATGCCAACTGCACTTTTGTGCCATTTGAACTTTAGTTCTTTTGAGTCCTCCATCTGCCTTTCTTTCTTAATTTTATTCAGGATCCTCTATCCATAGTGTCCTTTTGTGTGAGCGAAGAATTTACTTTTCATCTCACGGACGGAGAGGAACTTTTGGCAATTTGAAATTCATGCTTTTGATACTTTGCTTTGATATGTATTGTTTTTTTAAGGAGTTTTGACTCTTGATAGCTTTTATCTTTTCTGAAATCATGGCATGGGATCATTTATATATGATATACTGTTTACCTTGCTTCCTTTCCGTGGGTCCTTTGCTATCACTCCCTTGGACATTTTAGATGTGAAATGGATGGAGCCTCGAAATAGTATTCCAGACCTCTTAATTCTGAGTTATTCACAGGGGTTAAGTAGGGCTTCAATGAATGCATGGCCAATTAGGAACACTGCTACTAGAAGACATTCTATGTTTTAAAAGCACAGTCTTTTGCTCAAGATTTCAGTTAATTAAGAACCCTGATGTTTCCATTGCAACCAAAAGTTTGCCTCTTTATTCAAAACCAAAAGAACTAGCAACAAAGCATTAAACTAAAAGAAAAAACAACATCAAAGCAATAAATCAAAAGAAAAATATCATCAAATTATTTATGTACAAAGCAAAAAGAAAAGAAAATGTGTGCTCACCCTTAAAAATTCTTCAATCCAACGAGTTAAAGGGCTAGGCTGTAGTGTAGGCAAAAAACCTATCCATGGTCTAAGTGTACCATTTTTGAAATCGAAACCATGTATACTAGTCTATAGTCATTCTTATCAGCCTGAGGAAGTTGAAGGAGCTCAGGCTGAGTGTCAATCATAGAACTGGCCTTTCCTGTGGTATGATATCTTAGTTTGAGCTCTGCTAGATAATTTCCCAGAACAGAAATAGCAGATTCATTACCTTCTCCCAGCTTAGTGACAGTATGCTTCATGTAAGGTTCTCTCAAAATTTTAATCTGATTAGGGGTACCCTTAAGAGGTAACCATAAATGAGACCAATCTGAGGCAAAATAACCCTTTAACCTGGTAGACCAATCTCGGTTAAGAATAAGCCCATATCCATCCGGTACGTCAACCACCATAATGTCAATAAACTGACATATCTTGTTATTCGCAGATAAGCGTATGAGAACATTCTTCATTTCTCCCACTAACTTGACACCCGTTCTATCTAGCTGCACTACTTCCCAGGCAGTGGGCTCTGGCTGTCCATTAATCCTTTTGCAAACTTCAAGTGGCATAACATTTATCGATGACCCAGAATCTACCAAACAATTATGCACATTATGATTCAGCATTTCTAGAGTCAAAAGAAAAGGCGGGGTTTTAGCTTTTTCTTCCCAACTTGGTTCTATATCTTCTTCTCCCGGTTGATTTTGAGTGGGTACATCTTTTTTAAGCTCCTCAATTTCTTCAGTGTTTCCTTCATTAACACCTACCTGTTCTTCCACAAGTTTGACAGGCTCGCTGATTGTCTCTATTTCCTGGTTGACAGTAGCGACTTTGGGTGTTTTATCTTCGACATTAGCATCTGCTTGTCTCTTGACATTCTTTTGCAATTTTTTAATCTTCGAAATTATTGCATTGTATTTAATTTTTAGGTCCGTGTCTTTTGCTGCTGTAGGTGTATATTCAAATTTAAGAGTACTCTCTTCTGTGTCTAAAAGCGAAACACCATCCCATAAAAACATGGCATAATTATCTTGTTTCTCTATGTTCTTGTCTTTATTTTCCTCTTTACCACTGTCCCTATTCAATTTAGAGTCTAGCAGCTGATTCATAACCAATGTCACTGAATTTAACCATTGAGGACACTTCTTTTCAGAATGAGGTTGTTGGTGAAAAGTGCAGAAATTATCCCCCCCTACCTCTGTTATATTCACTGATGCTGAATTTGGTGGAGGGATCTTCAATTGGTTGCTATCCTCCCTTTTTTGGTAGTAGGGTTTGTAAGTTTTCTAAACTTCCCTTTCTTTCTCCAGATCTATTATTCGGTTGGATAGTTTCTGAATCATTTTCAGCATTCCCTCAAAATCATGTGATTGTTCCTCTTTAGGTTTAGATAACAGTAAGGTTCTTCTCCCGATAGTTTTTTCTTCAGGTTGCTTGGGATAGTCTTCTATACTTTCCTTTTCAGCCTCTACCCTTTCTGCTTCTTCATAAGTTTCTACCAACATAGGTTTGGCTTTCATTTTGGCAAACATTTCCAGCTCAGGTCCTAGGGCTGAGGTATAATATTCAATTAAGACTTTGTCTGAGGGTCTGTCAGTTTCGGAAAAGTTCTTTAGGTATGCTGAAAACCTTTGAGTAAAATGATGCACCTTCTCATCCTTCTCTTTTTTTTTTAAAACTAGACCTTTCATCAGCGAGGCATGTGTCTTTTGGGCTGCGTATTTACTTCTAAAAATCCTTTTGAAGGTGTCCCAATCAGGAATAGAGTTTGCAAGCAAACCAAAATACCAGGATGCTGCTGCTCCTTTCAGGGTATGTGGGAACAATCTACAGACCACATCCTCGTACTCTCCAGCCCTTAACCCCTCTATTGCTAAATAGAAACTTTGCAAGTGGTCATCCACAGCAATCTTCTCATCGAGATCAAACTTAGGCAGCAGCTTCTCAAAATCTTGAGGTAGGTTATGCAATGGAGGTGTTAGGTTCAAAGGTGATCTAGCTCTCCAAGCTGGCAGTGAGTTGGGCTGATTCACATTTATACCAGCCATGAGCGAAGGTGAAAGAAATGGAGTCTGAGTAAGAATTAACGTAAGGTGAAACCGGGGTTACTTGCTTCAGGGGCAGAAACAAAGGCTGTAAGTACTTGGGTTAAGCCAAAAGCTTCCAAATATCTGCTGGTGGGGTAATCTTGGGAAAATATGTTTCCACGGCCAGCCATGCACTGGCGGCCCTCCTTCTAGCGCCAGAAACTGTTGAGGCCTGGAAATTTGTAGGCAACAACAGCAAGGGATTCTCCCCAGTCAACGTTCCCAACTAGCCCGTGACTGTTTGGTATAGGGAATCCATCCAGTTTGCGGTCCGTCTACCATAGGTGAAGTAACAAAAATTAAAGGGGTTTACCGGTTGCGGCCGGTCCACCGTATATATTTTTGTATTTTTTGACTAAAAGTATGATATGCACGTGCCTAATTAACCATGCAGGGTGATAAAGGATGCAAGGAGTAGTCACAACGTGATGCGCAGGTTCTTACCTCTCATCTTAGAACTCACAAGCATCTAAATCACATATGCAGCAATAAAGTAAAACTAACTAACTATCTATCTATCTATCTATCTATCCCCGAGGAACCAAATTGTAACTTATTTATGAGTAATGTGTATTGTGCATGCATTATAAAGAGAAATTACAGATAGCTGATATTCCTTCCTACAACGCATGAACGATTAAAGATATTTAGAGAATCAGATAGCCAATTGTTTATGAACAACATGCATTACTCATGGTGGTAATTTCACAGAATAAACCAGAAATCATTCAAACAAGAACATAGGCTCTAAGAGTTAGAAAGATCTCACATTTAATGGAAACAAACTGGAAAAATGAAATAGTTCATCTTTCACTAATCCATAGCATAGCATTTGAACGTCCCACCAAACTTTCTCCGACAGGCAAACAATAATTCTTTATTGCAAAAAAAATAGTTCTTCTTACAATATCTCTTTACATGTCTAACTGGGAAAAATCCCTTTGTTCTTCTAAGTCTCCTATATTTATACAAAAAGCATGAGACTGTTGGGCTGCCCACAAATAACCCTTGGGCTCCCCAACTCTTCGCCTCCCAATATCTCACTTTCCTCAAATGTTTACAAAATTGTTACATATTACACAAGTGAACAATCCTTCACGAGGAGGGCCCCACTTGGGTATTCAGAAATTTATTCCACGCCAAAGCCTTAGAGGCAATGCCTTCAAACGCACAAGGTTCCAAAAATTGAATGTTTATCTCGAACTTCGCAGCTTGGTTCTTGATGGCCTCAATTCTGGCCGTACTCAAACAAAGCTGATCCTCCAATAGCTGCACACTGATGGCGGAATGATCTACTTCACTCCTTAAGATCTGGTCGTCGAGGGCCTTAATGTGCTGTGTTTTTGCTTCCTCCTCTTGATACCTCTTCTGTAAAATCTCCACAAATGAGTTGTGGTCTAGAAAAGCATCTAGCCTCTGCTCGGCTTCTACTTGGCACCGATTATAGGTAATCAGGATCCTTCTGAAGAACTCTATGCATGCTCCTTTCGTCTTTCTAACGGCCTTTTTGAAATCCTCTACTGTGTTTATAGCAAACTCTAATAAGTCGTAATCCTGCTTAAGGGCCTGTTGATCCTTCGAGGGCAGCTCTGTAGGAGTGTCTTCATTATTTTCCAGCCTTGTCATTCTTGTTGTCAAGACTTCCAGGACGTCCTGAGATCTATCAACAAAATAAGAGGAGGTCTCCAGAAACTCCTCCAATCGACCCTCTATTTGCAAGACCTTGCATCTTTCCCCTTCTATGGCTGTCTGCAGCTGAAGCATTTTATCCTTTTGTGCCAGCACATGTTCCCTGAAAGGATGGATATCAACCTGCCGCTCTTTTGCTTCCTCTAAAGCTTCTGTTAGAGAAGTGATCTACTCTTGAAGTTTCATCTCTTGTTCTTGAGCTTGCTTCTCATTTGCCTCCAAGGTGGTCTTTTGTAGCTCTAAGTCTCCTATCTTTCCCAGCAGCTGTTCCTTTTCAATCCTTAGCTCCTGATACTCTTGATGCACTCTCTCCAGACACTCTTGTGTAGTTTCCATAGACCTCTTTTCTGCTTGGAGAACATGCACTTCATCTTTTGAAGACCTCATCTCTTTTTGCATGTCCTCATATTTTCTCTTCAGCTTACTGCTTTCTTCTCTCTCCTTTCTTAATGTGTATTTCAGTTGAGCAGAAGACTTCTTGGATTGCTCCAACTCCGTCATGATTTTGTCTACATTATCCTCCAAAGCGTGGATCAATGTAGCTCCTGCTCTAATGGTGAATCTGGGATCTCAGTCGGTCCCATATACAACGGTTGTATCCATTATCATCTTCCTGGACAGACCTCCTGTTTCGACCTTCTTTTCAGTTCTCTTCACTATCCTCTTTCTTTCCTTGTCATAGAAGACAGTATTAAAATTAGGGATTTCTTCCCCTATCTTCTGTTCGAAAGGGACCAGCTTAAGTGTGGGGACCATAGACTGTCCAGGTGTGCTAGCAGCAGGTGCTTCTGGGTCCTGAACCTCGGGGTTCTCAACATCCTGGGTTTGAATGTCAGCTGTGTCAGAGGATGATTGTTCTGTCGCTGTCTGGGTCAGCTTCATCCTATCCGCTTCCTGTTTCTGAAGCTCCTCATCAAGCTTTATTTTTCTTTCTTCTTCTTCATTTCTTGCATATTCTTCTGCTTTCTTGGCTGCCTCTTGGGCAACTCTTCTTTTTCTTCCTCTTCTCCCTGCAGCCACCCTGCAGCCTCTTGGGCCAACCTTTGGGCTTCTTCATTTCTTTTCCTGGCTTCTTCATCAACTTTTGCTTGTTCATCCTTCCCTTTTTCCCCTTTGGTGGTGATCTTCTTTTTGAACCTTCTCCTCAAGGTTGTTATGTTCAAAGCACTGCAGAAGACGGACTCTTCTCTGTCCCAATGGTGAGTGTATTCGAAATGGACGTTGTTCTCTTTGCAGTGTTCAGCTACTTTGTTGTGGGCGTCATTTCTATGGAAGGGCATCTCACCAAAATGAAACTTTTCCAATTCTTCTACAAACTCATCTACTTTATTTACTCTGGTAAACTTATAACTTCCTAACTTGAAAGGCAAAGGGGGATAGACAGCCTTCTTATGTTCAAACAAAAAGCTTCCTATGCCATCCAGGAATACTTGCCTAACCGCCTCTTTATGAATGATGTAGTCTGTGGCATATTTGGGTAGCAGGGAGGGTGCTTTGGAGCCTCCAAACATTCTGAAGTAGAGGCCATCCTCAGTCAGGAAATAATCTGCATATTCTTCGATTACCTGCAATGTCTCTTCCGACATGCAGTCACATTCTTTCAGGAAAATGAGAGTATACAAAGGCATGATGAAATGTTCACAGACCTCCCGGTAATGACTATGGTATTTGTGCGCCCATAGTGGCTTGTATGCAGAATAGACAAGCATCCTCTCCCTGTCCCAGATGCACCTTAGGCCAGGGAAAGGTTGATTGCACAGTATACAATCAACGAGTATGGAACTCATGTAAAATTCTGACCTCTTTTGGGACACTCCTCCCAAAGTTGAGGCCATATAGGTTGAAAGACTGTCAGACACTATGTTGGCCCAGTTGAAGATGGTCCCTTGGGTTGCAACATAAAAGATAATGGGCATCCACTCTAATTTGAAGCTCTTGCCATGAGCTCTTCCAAAAATCTCGTTAAGCATTAAGGCGATGAACCTGCACGGGGGCCTTAAGCTTGCTGTGTCATATTCTCCCGTTGGCCTGGTTCTGAAATGTCTTCCAGACAATAGCATTCTTTTAAGGGTCTCAACAAGGTCCATTCTAATGTTTCTCAGCCAATCATCAGACAAAAATACTTGTGCTTCTGGCAGGTGGTAGGCCAGGGCTACATATCCTGGGCTATAGGCAGCATAGCCTTGTTTGTCAACATTTTCCAAGATCATAGTGGTTACATCTGCCCGGGGCAGAATCCAACCAATCACTTTAGAGCATGGGAAGAGCTCTGGTCTTGTGGCAATCTTCATCAGTGAAGATCTCTCTATATTGGCGTATATGCCTTCTTCCTCCAAGCCCATATCAGGCACCTCTCGGCATGTGATCAACCTGTATATCTCTCCCCATTGGTACTCAGGCTCTACACCAGTTATACACTTGGTGTCCTCATAAATATACTCGGTTTTAGTGACAAATTCCACGTCGGGCTCCTCCTCAACCACAGGGGCCTTCTTCTTTTGCCTCTTCGACATTTTGAGTTCGAAATCTTCCTGTCATACATGAAATTATAATCATTAAACCATTTCCAGATAAGTTGCAAACATTGAGACAACAATGTGCAGTATTTCACTTCATCTATGTTTAACATGACAGAAATTAGTTAAATGAAGCAAATATGTGCAAGCTAACACCACTGTCTACTACCAAAACAGTTCTATCAACAAATCTCGAGTGGGGAAACAAAATCTACATTAAAGTGAAGAAAACTTGGGCTCTCTGTGGACGCCATGATCATTGCGTTGCGTTGGAAAACAGGGAGCTTATGCAAGTTTTCAACGGTACGTTTTCAGGAAAGACACTGTCTGTGCAAATCTATGGTCAATAATATGCTGTGCGGTGCTATACAACCCCCAACCAACTTGGGCTCAAAACCTGACCTTGAAACAACGCGGCGAAATGTGGCTGTGGTTTAAAGGACACGGGAAATGTAAGAGGGGGCAACCAGTCCAAGCACCACAGGAAGTCCATAAAAAACCCGTCCCCCAACGACCTATCATCAAACGGGGCAAATTGGCGCAGACAACGTAACGGCCGCCTGCACCAATCTCCCCAACCACTAAGCATAGGGTCGAAACGCATAACGGATGTGGAGGGAAACTATCCTGCGGGCCAAAAATTCCCCCACTAACAACTATGCTACAAGCCCCCCCACTATAAATGTATGTAAATAATGGGGCCAAGGGAAAACGGCCGTAGAAAACCTAACCGTGGAGCAAAATCAAGAAACGCTCAGCCAACGGAACGGGATAAAGCATACAAAAGCCTAGATTTACCATGATGTAGGATGTTGGCATTCTGGATCACTAAGG
>LPNX011092974.1:747840-763639 GCA_001517045.1 Pseudotsuga menziesii | reverse complement strand
CCTATTTGGTATTCCAGTTATTTCCAATTCATGAGTATTTGTTAATAATTCTTTGATGATTTTGATTCTTAGTTCCTAGATCATGTGCAAGAATTAATAAGGTGTCTACCCCTTTCTCTTACAAATTGCAATTAACCATTGAGATTGGATTTGTGCTAAGATTGATCCTCTCCTTCCACATTGCTCGAGCTAGGACTCCCATCAAATCATAGTAGACTTCCTTGACACCCCACCAGGTGAACTATTTTCCTTATGTTATGAGATTAAATGAAAAATGAATATTTCCAAGATCAACACCAATGTTCATGATCTCCATAGTGAAACTAGTTGTTGGACTAACACAAAAAACACATTAGGACGAGAAAAAATTCTAAAATTTGTGATACAAAGGTGGTTGAGGATGAACACCATCTCCTAAATTAACTTGTCATGTATTTATAACGTAAGACATATTATAAAGGCAATTTCCATAACTTGATTACTCTTCAAGACCTCACTTACAACAACCATAATGATCTTGATATTTTCATTTCCTCCATATTCAAGTCTAAAAATAACATTACAAAGAATACTTAATATGATTCCCTTTATTTGTTTAATAAACCTTATTAATTTTAAGAAGTAATAAATATCTTCATCTTTATTAAGATATAAGTTGTCACAATCTCAAAACACTTAAAAGCTAAAATGAAAATTCACTTTTAAAAATAAGTATATATTAGATGCTCACAAATTTTCAATGATAAAAAATGACCTTTGAATTCATTGAGTTGCTTTTTATTCGTGGTCTAATACTAACCAAGGCAATATTTCATCCAAATGCTCCACACACTTATTATATGTTATAAAGTTTATCAAGATTTCCATCTGCAACAATTTATACATGCCTTTCATACATTTTTTTTTGCTAGGGGAATCGACAATTGGAGACTGGGCTAGTACTCGCGTGACACGAGGTCCAGGGATCCAATCCCACTACCACTATACCCCTAGGTGCCCCACACACCCCGCAATCATGGAACACAGGTAAAGCCGAGTGTGATTTGAACTTGTGGCCTCCAATTTACAACATGTGACTTCATAACAAGTGAACCTCCAACGAGCCACACCCGTGCGGGCTATGCCTTTCATACATATCAAAAGTAATTTTTTCTTCAATTTATTTATGACATCTAACATTGTTTTAATGGTTTTATGTTCTTCATTTACCTTGTCTACATTTATGTATGGAATTATTTCATTTCATATTTTAAAATATTGTCTTTTTTTGATCTAGTTGATAATACCACTGACTTAGAGGGGATCGGTGGCTTAGAAGACATCAATGACTTAGAAGGCAGTTTGAATTTATATCTCTATCATTTCCCTTATATTTCACTAACTTCACTTAGCCTCAACTATTTTTATTCAACCAACTAAATTCAAGGTCATGTCATAAATATTTCAACTCAATTAATAAGTTCTCGCATTTTACATTTAACACTATTCTAATCCCAACGAAATTTTGAAATACAACACCTGTAATCACTTTATAATTGCCTACTTCTTACAATTTTAGG
This sequence comes from Pseudotsuga menziesii, assembly GCA_001517045.1. NCBI lineage: Eukaryota > Viridiplantae > Streptophyta > Pinopsida > Pinales > Pinaceae > Pseudotsuga > Pseudotsuga menziesii. The sequence continues at coordinate 762,080 of LPNX011092974.1, read as the reverse complement.
AGCAATTGCTAATATTTAACCCGAAGGGGTTTTCTTTATGGAGACGTAGTCTCAAAGATTCCTCGTCTCTCTAGCCATTCACAGTTCGACAGGTGCCGTGTCGGATTATCCAATTGATCGTGGACAAGTGTTGTGCTGATCAATGAGAATTTTTTTCTTCTCCATTTTAGTTGGGTCCCGATTCTGCAATCTCGATTCGCAAACTTCTGTCTCGTAGACCGCTGGTGTCCTCTGTGTTACGGTCGTTCCTGCATGTGAATGGATTGATTGATTGATTGGAAGTTGCAGGTCATTCTTTGGAGTTGGTGTTTAGCTAATGCATTTTATTTTGGTCCCCGATTCTACCATCTCGATAGGCAAACTTCTGCCTCGTAGACCACTGTTGTCCTGTGTGTTAGGCCATTGCTGCAAGTGAATGGATTGATGGATTGGTTGCCAGTTGCGGGTTGTTCTTTGTAGTTGCCCTTTACTGTGTTTTCCTGACAGATGGTTTGAGTGTATTCTATACTCTTCCATCTGTTGTCCTAAACCACCAGTTCGGGCGATTTTTTTTACAGGATTTTACTGTCCTTGCCCGCGGTTCATTTATCTCGATTCGGGAAACTCATTCCCGACGATATTGCGGAGTTTCGTTTCACCATTTTTTTTGGGTTTAGCAGGTGCTATTCTGGATGAGTTTTCTGTCTTTACGCTCACAATTTGGTCGAGCTTCCATTTTACTAGCGCTTCATTGAATTCAATACAGTTTTCCCATGCCCCTTTATCCACTGGCATTAATGTTTCATCAATGCATTATTGCTCAATTAATGCAAGAAAGCTTGTCATATGATTCTGATATGGGTCAATATCTTCATCTTTTATTAGCTTATGGCGATCTTGAAAACCATGTTACAATACTGCATTTGTCACATTTGATGTTGCACCGCCTTTGCTTTGCACATATAAACAGACCTTCAGGTAACCACATATTTATTTTGGCGCGCTTCATTTACACTTCACAGTTTGCAGTTTCTTTAAATTTGCAGGTATTCCTTTAGTCTGCCTAATCTTTTTGAATATTCATTTATTCTAATTATAAGCTGGTCAAAGCCCCCTGCTTTGTTTTCTTGTTATTGCTGCTTTGTCTGATTATTAGTTATTAATGTATTTTCTTTTGCAGTTTGCAGTTTCTTTAAATTTGCAAGTATTCCTTTACTCTGCTGAAATTTTTGAATATTCATTTAGTCTAATTATGAGATGTTTCAACACCCTTGCTTTGTTTTGTTGTTATTGTTGCTTTGACTAAAAGAGAATGACATAATCCTTGCTTTGTTTTAGTTCAACCAAATAAAGGAACTCTGAAGCTGCAAACGGCAAACGCCTTTGCTTTATTGCATATAAACAGACCTGAAGGTAACCACATATTGATTTTGGTGAGCTTCATTTACACTACAGTTTTCCTTAAATTTAGAGGACACCAGCGGTCCTGTAAATAGTTGTATTACCAATGGAAGAGTAGAGAATAACACCATTCCATAGTTATATTACACTATTTTGCAAATGTAGACAGTGCTAAACTGGACTAAATAGTAGACTGGAGTTTTGTAAGTACGTTCAAAATAGTTGTTCCTTGCACTGTCACCGATGATTTATTTTCGTATAAATTTCTTTCACAAAAACAATATTCAATTTTGGCCTTTTTGTCTTGTGGTTTGATTTAGGATTTTTATTCTGTGTTTCCGCAACCCGCAACCCGCATTTTGCGGGATTGCGCGTTGTTGCCTAGGAAATTGCGGGATGCGGGCTACGGGATGAGGGTGGTGAATAAAATATTTTTAATTAATCTCGTACCCCACAACCCGCACCCCGCATCCCGCCATGCAATTGCGGTCTGCGGGCTGCAGGATGAGGGCGGTGAATGAAATATTATTTTAGTAATCCCGTACCCCGCACTTGCGGGGTGCGGGATAGTGGATTATATATTAATCTATATATTGTATTAAGAAGACTAAATGAATACAATTAAGAATTACAATATTTATAGTGAAAGTACATATTTTCTTAGAAAGTTTGAAAAAAAAATTACTGTTGATAGTGCTCCTGTTAGTTTCAAAATTATTTAAGACTTACAATATTTATAGTGAAAAATTGAAATACGACACAAATTAATCTATTAATGTTTATTGCAAATTTTAAACAACTACCATAGAATCAATCTCCAGAGTGGTTGTCTCATGCTCATAGGTAGAAATAAAAAAACATACATCTTCGTACACCCCAAATTTCAATATTCCCCCTTCGTGTAAGTTCAACCGGAAAAAGAAAATTGTGATATCTGCAAGTATTTGTTGTCATTGGATCACATGAATACGTGACATTGCGGTTTTTTTTTGCTCTTGCCCTTTTTCATTTCATAGGGAAAAAAAATGGTCACACTATGGAGAGTATGCTAACTGAAGATTCTATATCACTCTTGCTGCATGGTGCTGTCAACGTTTTCCCGCTGGTACAAGTCTCCTCGTTAAACCAAGTGAACTCACTGAACTCATCATCTATTCGGTTCCGAATTTCTATCTCAGACGAGCTTCACAAGCATGAGATATTACTTCCAACTATATATGGTAGTCTTGTAGAAATTGGACAACTCAAAGAAGGATCTATAATCAAACTTACCAAGTGTACATTGAACATTGTACATAGTGTAACGTATGTTTAATTTCCATTTTGTCTTTGTCCACTTAATCATTTTCACACTGTTCATGCATCCAATGTTTTATATCCTATTCAACTCTAACATACTTCTTCTCACAGGACTATCTCATTGCTTGCACTCGAGGTTGTCACAGTGGATGCAACTATTATTGGAGATCCTGCACCTTACCACTTACCTATACCTTCTCCCTCGCAGAGTTGTTCCTCTGTTCTAGTGAATCCTAGCTTAGTAGATGATAACCCTGCCTTGGCTGCATCAACTATTACATTCACATCACTAACCTGTTCTAGCAAAGTATGGAACATTCAAGGTCGAGTTATTGCCAAGACAAATCTACACGAATATGGAAACCAACGAGGGTCTAGAAAAATATTTGGATTTGACATTGTTAATGCTTCACACGATGAAATACATATATCTACATTCAATGAATTGGAACTCTCTTTGTATGAACAAATACATATAGGAATAGTGTACATAGTATCAAATGGCACAGTGAAAGCATCCAATCCAATTTTCAACCATTTGAAAAGCCATAATGAGATTTTCCTAGGTTCCTCCTCAACCATCCAACCATGCTTAAATGAATACCCCTTAATACCTTTTTTTTGCTTTAACTTTAAAACTATTCATGAGATACAAACTATACCTGTCAAGTCCATGGTGGACCTTGTTGGCCTTGTAATTTCAGTTTCTCCATCATCCATAATACGAAAGCGAGATGACGTTGAGACTGTCAGGCGCACTATTGGACTCCGTGACATGTCAGGAAATAGTATTGACATAACACTTTGGGGTGACCATTGCCAAATTGAAGGAGCCGAACTTTCCAGCCTCTGTGGTTTACCTATGACTCCAGCTGTAGCAATCAAAGGTGGTCGCGTTATAGAATTTAATGGAAAAACTATTGGAACTATTTCCGACACTACTGTTTTTATAAACCCAGATATTGAACAAACTTCAATTCTCCAAAACTGGTTTCATGAAAATGGATTTTGTTCAGCATCACCATCGTTGAGCCAAAAGTTCAATGCCTCTCACTTTAGTTCTCGTAAAGTCACTACCATCAAGGACCTGCAAATTCTTCAATCATCTAAAAAATATATTTGGTACTCTCTTGAAGCAACCATCACAAATGTTAACATGGATGACTTTTATTTCCTTGCATGCCCTCTTTTTGTTGACAGAATACAATGCATGAAAAAGATTGCTCAAAAAGTTGGAGACATCTGGCATTGTGCTAAATGTGATGGAGAGTTTCTTGAATGTGACTACTGATATATACTAAAGGTTGACTTGGAAGATGTCACCGGATCCATTCATGGTGTGACAGCATTTGATGATGCTGCAAACCAACTCATGGGAATTTCTACAAAATACCAGTCTTCTCTCAACTGAAACAACATCACTTGAATAAATAGTGCAGAGGATCTGCAACAAAAAATTACTTCTTACTCTGTCAGTTAAAACAGAGACCTTTTGCAGAGTTGCACGCCTAAAAGTTGTAATTGTCATGGTTGAGAACATATAAACGGCAATTTCAGATGGACACATACATATATACCTTTTTTCAAGTTGGAACTTAACCATTCTTCATTGTTTATAATGAATGCTTTCAATTCTCAATTTTAACTCGTTGTTTCATTGTTCAACATAGCAGGGTATTTTTTTCACTCTCTTGTAGTACCACTTTCTTTCCGTTTCATACTTCCAATGTACAAGCTATCACCCACCATTTCTTATGCAAATTAGTAAAAAAACCTATATGGTAGTTTTTAAATACAATACTATTTTGCTATCATGTTTTTTATAAAATGCACAACTTTGTGATCTTGTTTCTGGGCACAACTTTTGATTACCCTGTACATAACAATAATTATAGTAACTTCTTTTTTCATATATAATTTCCCACACTACTCTTTGTTCTTCTAAAATTCCGTTTTCTTACAATTATCAAATTACAACTTGAAAAACAAAATTTACTCCAGTTATATTATTTTAAGCTACATTCTTATAGAATTTAATGGAAAAACTGTTGGAACTATTTCCAACACTACTGTTTTTATAAACCCAGATATTGAACAAACTTCAATTCTCCAAAATTGGTTTCATGAAAATGGATTTCGTTCAACATCACCATCGTTGAGCTGAAAGTTCAATGCCTCTCACTCTGGTTCTCATAAAGTCACTACCATCAAGGACCTGCACACTCTTCAATCATCTGAAAAAGTTGTTTGGTACTCTCTTGAAGCAACCATCACAAATGTTAACATGGATGGCTTTTATTTCCTTGCATGCCCTCTTTTTGTTGACGGAATACAATGCATGAAAAAGATTGCTCAGAAAGTTGGAGACATCTAGCATTGTGCTAAATGTGATGGAGAGTTTCTTGAATGTGACTACCGATATAAACTAAAGGTTGACTTGGAAGATGTTACCGGATCCATTCATGGTGTGATAGCATTTGATGATGATGCAAACCAACTCATGGGAGTTTCTGCAAAAGATTTGTACCTTCTCTCAACTGAAACAACATCACTTGATGAAATAGTGTAGAGGATCTGCAACAAAAAATTACTTCTTACTATGTCAGTTAAAACAGAGACCTTCTGCGGAGTTGCATGCCTAAAAGTTGTAATTGTCATGGTTGAAAACACATAAACAACAATTTCAGATGGACACATAAATATATACGTTTTTTCAAGTTGGCACTTAACCATTCTTCATTGTTTATAATGAATGCTTTCAATTCTCAATTTTAACTCGTTGTTTCATTGTTCAACATAGCAGGGTATTTTCTCTCTCTCTTGTAGTACCACTTTCTTGCAGTTTCATACTTCCAATGTACAGGCTATCACCCACCATTTCTTATGCAAATTGGTGAAAAAACCTATATGGTAGTTTTTAAATACAATACTATTTTGCTATCATGTTTTTTATAAAATGCACAACTTTGTTATCTTGTTTCTGGGCACAACTTTTGATTACCCTGTACATAACAATAATTACAGTAACTTCTTTTTTCATATATAATTTCTCACACTACACTTTGTTCTTCTAAAATTTTGTTTTCTTACAATTATCAAATTACAACTTGAAAAACAAATTTTACTCCAGTTATATTATTTTAAGCTACATTCTTACTTTCCCCTATGCAATGAATTAACGTTTGTTTTTTTTCTTCTGCTTTATATCTACATAGTTTCCAGTTAATACATGTACAAAATGTGTTTCTGCCAACAATCAAAGCTTCTAGTTGTTTAACAAGGTTACAATTATCTTGTAGGAATTATGCCAACTCATGACAAGGAACAAGCCAATGCACGAAGAAGAGTTTTATATGCACAAGACAGAGATAAAAACAACAAGAAACAACATCATCTTTACAAGGCTGCTCGTATGCGTGTGGATATGTCTTCTTCAAATTCTCTTGTAGAACCCGTCGACTCAGCTTCACTTCCATCTCCTGTACCAAATCCATTGAATAACCAACTCAATGATGCACATCAACGATTTCGTAAAAAAATGGACCAACTTGTTGATATGCATGTTTTCTTGATTTGCAAAGAATGTTACCCTGGTATTGGAACAAAAAATTTCCATGAGGCATACACTTGTTCACGTTGTATTCTAGAACGAAAAGGGCATCGCTTTTCATTGGATAACAATATGGATCTGAGGAAGCAACCACCTGTCCTTGCAGTACTTACATAGGTTGAAGAGATGCTCATTAGTCGTGCTAACCCCATATTGCAAGTCACACATGCTCGTGGTGGTCAATATAAATACTCTGGTCATACTATTTGCTTCCCCCAAGACATTTCCAACATTGCGACATACCTACCGCATTTAGTATCAGAAATTGACATACTCGTTGTTTAGAAATGCACTTCTACAAACAAACCATATGAATTGTTTGTTAGTTGAACACATGCTCTTGCTACCCTTCAATTCAAAATGGAAAACGACCCATACTACAAGGATGTACAAATCAACCCAGTTGCATTAGCTTCTTTGCCACTTGTTTCAGCAAACATTTCACCTTTGATTCCGCATCTTAATAGAAATGCTACATCATCTCATCCGCAAAGCTTATTCTGTACAAATCAACCACCAAATTCATTTGAACCCTATGAATTGCAATCCTCGTCATTTATTTCAACACAAACCAATGCTAGAACTGAGGTTGAAGAAATTAGACAGTTGTTACACATACCAAATATCCCACTACCACCTTCCATAGATTTTTCCCCTATAGAAATGTCCCCTATCAATGAGTACAACATAGAAGGCCTTATTTCCATGGCTTTTCCAACTTTGTTTCCCACAGGTACAACAATGTTATTACAACCACGCATTCATCAAGTTGATATGCATGAATATGCACTCCACCTTATTCGCTATCACAACAACATATTTGCTCAACATCCTCGCTTCCGATACTACATATACAATCTAATTATGCGTCATCGAAGTAATAGTACTGCCTCTGTTTTTTTCAAAAAAAATCATGAAGATACACTACCTCCGACAGTACATGAGCTTGTCAACCAATTGCAAGACATGCCAAATGATAAAATTGGTGAGCGGGTCGCAAGATTTGGGTCTTCATTATGTGGAACACGATCATATTGGAACAAAAGTAGAGCTGAACTAACAAATATGATCAATCAAAAAGGTACACCGACATTCTTCTTCACCCTTAGTGAAACTGACACAAAATGGCCAGATTTGCATGCTCTAATTCCTGGTAAAGCTCCTAATGATTCAGCTCAAGTTTATCAATGGAAGATTCACAACATCATATCAAATCCAAATATGACATCACAATACATGCACAATAGATTCAAAACATTTCTTGAAGAGGTGCTTCAAAAAGGTTTTCATATAACCGATTATTGGTGTAGGTATTATACCATCTATTCCTTTCTATTTCTCTCTATCTATTTTTATCTTTATACAATTTATTTCTAATATATGTTTTTTCCTCCCATCTAGATATTAATGGAAACATAGAGGATCCACTCACATTCATGGTTTTATTTGGTTGGCAAATGCACCAAATATGGACACGTTAGATTGGGAAGACAATGTTGTAGTTGAAGTTGCAAAAAAAAAATTTGACACACATGTGACAGCTTGGAATCCTCATAATTCCCAGTTGTCCACATCTGAGTCACACCATTCTACTACAAATGATCCATGCAGTCTTGCATCACCATCGATATTTGCATCAAACTACTCAGTTGACTATGAAGAACTTGTCAATTTTGTTCAAAGGCACACCAAATGTTCAGAGTCAACTTGCCTTCGCAAAAAAGGACATCTCTTCAATGTCACTATGGTTTTCCATATGAGCTGCAAGCTACTACTTCGTTATTCATTGATCAAAATGGACAGAAAACATACAATCCTGCAAGAAATTATCCTCTTCTAAATATTCACAACCCTACCATGCTTTCAATATGGAGGGCTAATGTTGATTGCCAACCTGTTCTTTGTAAACATGTTGTCCTCAAATACATTTCAAAGTATGCATCAAAAGTAGAGCCAAAATCAGAAACCTATCATGTCATTTTGTCTCGACTTTCACATGCTACACCAAGTGAAAGCCCCATTCTTCAGCCAATCAAACAATTTCTTGCACAAACAGTTGTAGAAAGAGACATTAGTGCACAAGAGACGTGTCACATGCTGCAAAAAATTCCTCTTATTGTTTGTATTCGTCACTTCTTTTCCCTAAACGTGAGCCAAACTGTCTTCCATCATGTTTCTAATGACACTAATAACACCCCTCCAATGCCCCCCTTCATTTTTGCTTACATGCAAAGACCCATTGCTCTTGAGAATCTAACTCTGCTTGAAGCTACTTGTTGTTGGTCTTTCTCTCCTAATAGGAAAAAAAATACATGGAAACAAAACTTGTGTGACAAAATTGTTAGAGTCTATCCACATTTCACTTCCATTCCTCCCTTTGATTCTTCATCTTTTGAACCGTTTTTTTGGAATGAACTTCTTCTATACAAACCTTTTCGGTCTATCCCTCATTATATTGGAACCACAACTTTTGAAATTATTTCTCATTGTCATCAGATTAAAGGCACATATTTTGTGTGGCATATTGAATGTACAGAAGAAGAACCCTCTACACCTCTATTCAATGGTTCAAACTTTGATGCTATTATGTTTCCGTTGTCCCATACCATGGATGAATCGAAACTTCTATCTCAAATGAGACCAGGCAATAACATCGAAGTTAATGACCTTGAAATGCTTGGCCATCATGAATTTGACAAAAATCAAAATTGGTCACATAACAATATATGCATCGAATTGCATGAGACAACAACATCATTCATTGAGGTGACTCGCTTGTCCATTCAACTACATGAAGATATCTCGTACTTCTCCAATTATCCTCATTCCTTGTCTCCCACACAACACATAGCCTTTGATCTTGTCATGTCCCATTTCAGTAATAGTACATATGCTCAACTGCTAAAACTGGTAATTCAAGGTACTGCAGGAATCGAAAAATCTTACCTCATATCTTGCCTCAAATTTGCACTTCAAACTGCATCTAAACAAAATACCTGCCCACTTCTTCTCCTTGCTCCAACTGGTGTTGCTGCTTTTAACATACATGCATCTACAATACATTTTGCTCTTCGAATACCCATTGGTGAAATGCACCCTCTTGAAGGCCAATCCCTTTCAAAACTTCAATAAGAACTTCTCCATATTCGCTATATTCTCATAGATGAAATGATCTTTATTGGTCCAAAAATGTTGACTCAAATTGATGCACGCTTATGTCAAGCTTTCCCCTTGCAATCTACAATCCCATTTGGTGATTGTTCCATAATTCTTCTTGGTGACTTTGGACAATTACCTCCTGTAAAAGACATCCCTATGTATGCAAGCTCATCTGTTGGAACTGTGCTTTGGCATACATTTGATACTTTTATCATGCTTGAAACAATTTTCTGACAAGCTGGAAATAGTGCTTCTCAAACTGCCTTTCGACAACTCTTACTAAACCTTCGAAATGCAACACCAACTATTGAATATTGGGCACTCCTAATGACAAGAACAACCTCATGCCTTTCATTTGTTGAAAATTCTTCATTTGAACAATCTATCCATTTGTATCCCACAAATAGCTCCGTTGCACTGCACAACAAACACATGCTGAAACAACTTAATATGCCAATTGCACATTGCTTTGCAGAACAACGGAACCAAAATGCCCATCAATCCATTGATGATGAACAATTGCCATTAAAGGTCTGTCTTGATGTTGGTCAACAAGTCATGTTAACTGCTAATTTATGGGTTCAAGCAGGACTTGTTAACAACTCACTTGGGAAAGTCATTCATATTGTCTACAAGTCAAATGAGAAACCTCCTACCTTTCCATCATTTGTTGTTGTCGAATTTGTGCATTACAAAGGACCCTTATGGGATTCTTCTAATCCTACTTATGTTCCAATATCTCCAATAACAAGAGGATCCTGTAGACAAATACCATTTTGAATGGCATGGGGTTTAACAATTCATAAAGCCCAAGGTATGACCCTAAAAAATGTAACAATAGATATTGGAAACCTTGACAGACAAGGACTTACATTCACTGCAATATCAAGAGTTACATCTATTTCAGGCCTACACATTTCTCCACCTTTCTATTTTTCCAGATACTCTCGAATGCAAGGCAATCGATATGTTGAACGTAGAAAACAAGAGGAAAGCTTACTTGCTTCAAAGTCTTTAAAACCACTTTCTGCTTAAATCTCCTCATTGTCTGCTGTATAGATATACTGTTTTTATTTGTTCACTTGTTTATGTAAAATATGTACTGTTTTTTTGACTTGATAGTGAATTCAACAATATACATATATACTTCATTACATTTTTTATTATTTATTTATTTCTGGTTTGTAAATAAATTAATTAATGAATCTCACTTAATCAATGAAATAGATAAAGACAGTTCATAAAAACAGTTCACAGAAATAGATAAAGACAGTTCATAAAAGAAATTTCATGAGACTTTATCAATGCATTTAGAAGTAACAGAGATAAATCAAAGTTAAACAAACACATTAATTGATTGCAAATGAATCAGAGTATTATTTGATCATTTGGAACAGAGAGACCGACATCTGTCAAAGAAATTTAATAGATAAGTATAAGAGATATGGAATTGTAACACTATTTTTATTCATAAATTCATGCAATAAATTACACAAAACCTTTATAAAGACAGAAGTATTGTTTGATCCCTTGCATCAGTCTCCCCTCTCCAAAAGTTCCAGAGGCCTCATACATTAGATATCATAACTTAAATAATTATTACAATCAAAGGAATCCCCCCTAAAGGGGATCAAAACTAACAAAGCTAATATCCTAAGAAATCTCTCCAAATCTTCCAAATTCCTAGCAGCTCCTCAATATCGGGGTAATTAGCAGATTCAATGCCAACTTGAGAATTACACCTATGATCTTCAAGCTCATTCTTTGCCAATTTATGCCATAAATGGATGAAGATATGAATCTTCCCTTCTATTACGAATGGTTGCTTGATCAACCGCTCCAAATCATGTATACTAATGCAATCAAGTCCCTTGATTTTCTCCTCTTCTTCATCCCTACGTTGCTCAACTTGCTCGATCACCAACCCGGGCGGAAAATATTTTTCAATAAGGACCATGGTAGGAATAGACAAGTCAATCATGATAATATCAACTGCATACCATCTCCTGCCACAAATAGCTTGTGCTCTTTTAATAGATTCACCTACTGTTTCTTCTAGGTCTTCCCAGGTTCTCATTATAGCTCTAACTTTCTTTAACTGAAACTTAGAAAGAAAAGTAATATTCTGAGTCTTATCTTTCATATATCTTTGCCAATAAACCACTTCATCATAGGCCTTGGAAGGCTGTTTTCTCTTCTCCACCAAGTCTTCTAGAACAACAGACATTTTATCAAACACTGTGTGATTTTCAAAGATATTATCTAAAATTTTGAATAACTCACAGACCAAACAATACTGTTCCCTGTTGATTCTGATAGCAAGTTCTTTGAATTCTTCTTTTGAAAATTTAGAAAATGAGGATGAAGCTGCACTTGCAGTTGCATCTTCAATCTCTTTTACCAACAATTCAACCTTCTGAGCCAGAGTGACATTAACAGTCCTTTCCCTTTGCAGTTCTCCGCTGAGGGCAACATTCATCTCTTGAAGTTCATCACACCTGTTCTCATGTTTCCTTTTAAGCTGCACCAATTCCTCTTCCAGTCTACTAATTTTTGCTTTCTGCTCATCAAAATCTCGGTTCAAATTGTTCACAGCATCAAAGTTGGCTCCTATAAAAGCCCGTAAGACAGATGCAGCATCAGTGGCATATTGTAACAAATATAAAATAAAATATTAATTAGAGTAGTTAATTATTATATGAAAGGGTGTAACCATTCATTCTACACGCTCAAAGCCTATAAAGGCGAGCCTCCCTTGCAATGATCATCATCATCTATAAATATTATTCTTATTCCTCACCCAACATGATGGTCGGATTCGATTATTAAGGGATCAATCAGATTCGGTTGCTCCATTTGGTATCAGAGCGGATTCGCTCCTTTGGCTTGAGCTCTGATTCGACTCTTTCGCCACCCTTCTCACCTTCCGCTACTCATCCCTCATCCTTCATTCTCCTACCATCATTCTACCTCCCTGAACTCCATCCAGCTAATTCCCTCCCCTTCACACCTATCTCTCTACACCTACACACGCTGTATCGTGAACCCTTCACGCTGCACACACTCCCATCACCTCCCTTCCACAGCCGCAATCTTCCTTTTAGTTCCATCTCTCCCCTTTCACCTCCACGCATCCCATCTCCTTTTAGCTCCACTCATCCCCTTTCACCTCCATGTATCCCACCTCCTTCCTCTTGCTCCACGCTCCTACATCTCTTACGCGCTCCTCTATCCACCTCCATCCCCTCGTTCCTCCAGCACCTATCAACTGTATACGCCTACAACCTCCTCCAAAACATCCACGCTACACTTCAACCCGCATGACAAGATTCCCTCAGTGCGTCCATCACCTCACTACCGCTTCATTCCATTTCCCCAACCTGCACTCGCTTCCACGCATCATCCATCCCAATCTCCGTTGCCTAGTCCGCCTCCAAGCTGCCTCTGCCCTCCACCTCCATCACGCATCCATCTCCCTTCTGCGCTGCATCCACACGGCCTCCATCATCCTTCCTTCCGCCACTTCTGCACTCACACCACGCTACACCAACAGCCACATTGTCCTCCTCCCTGCGTCCACCAGCCCTTCCCTAAGCTCCGTCTCCTCCTTTGCACGTTCACCCTCTGCACATCCTCCCACCCGCCTCCACCTCCTCCCTGCTATGGTCACCATGCTCCTTCCTCGCCCTCGTCCTCATCCCCCTTCCTCGCCCTCGCCCTGCTGCTCATCAACGCGCGTCAGACGCCATGGTTCCCTCCACATCCACGGCCAACCAAACAAAAAATCACGACTTGCAATTAGAAAAATAAACAATATATTATAGCATAAGAAAAAATATAATATAATATTGTAATATAATATATTTATAACAATATATTTAAAAAAAATCAAATATTATATTTATTATAATATAAATAATATTATAAAATTTGTTTATAAAAAAAAACTATATAGAAAATATTATATAGTTTATGAAAAATAAAAATAAAAATAATAATATTAATTAATTAATTAATTAATATATTATTATTCAAATTTCACCTTAAAAGGCCAAAATAGCGTTCTACAAACATCCATGGAATCTTATTGATAGGTAATAACTCCCGATTCAATATTATTCATGGCTAATGCATACATTTATATATTACATGTGACGGTTGTGTTTCACCTTCCGCCTAGCCTTTTCGGCTTCCTATGTAACTGTTCAGCTAACTATTTATTTATTTATTTACAATATATAATCCCGACGGATTATATTATAACAATCCCCCTCTTAATCCGAAGGGTTGTTCGTAAGTCCGAGCATGTTTCTAAATCTTTCAAACTTTTCTCGTCCAAGCTCTTTGGTGAAGATGTCTGCAACTTGATCATTTGTGGAACAATGTCGAAGATGGACTGTCTTGGCCTCTACATGATGTCGAATCAAATGATACTTTATGTTGATGTGTTTGGTTCGATCATGGAATCTAGGATTCTTAGCCAGCTTGATTGCAGAAGTATTGTCGACCAACAATGGAGTGGAGTTCTCTTGTTTTTCTTGCAAATCTTCAAGTATCTTCCTAAGCCATACTATTTCTTTCGTTGCTTCAGCTGCATCCACATATTCTGCTTCTGTTGTTGAATCTGCCAGAACTGACTGTTTGCGTGATATCCATGAGACAGCTGTTGATCCAAGACTCATAATGTATCCAGAAGTTGATACTACTGTCTCCTTATCGCCATCAAAATCTGAATCTGAGTACCCAATAAGTTTGAAGTCATCCACTTTAGAGTACTTGAGTCCAACATCTT
>LPNX011092974.1:728765-739064 GCA_001517045.1 Pseudotsuga menziesii | reverse complement strand
TATATATAACTCATCCATAACTAACATACATCTTTCATATTAATATTATTCATAAATTTAATTTATATTTAAAGTACAAGATTATATATATATTAACTTGACATTATGATATTAAATAAAATTGAGTGAATATATCATTTAAAATTAAAAAATATGAAAATGACAATATATTATTTTATAAAAAAAATGTGAAAAGAAAAAAAAATGTGAAAATACATTTTTAATAATTATGAGTACTTTACTTGAAAATAACAATAATATTATTTTATGAGAAAGTGAATTGTGAGTACTTTACTTGAAAATAACAATAATATTATTTTATGAGAAAGTGTGAAATGACTTTTATTGTGAGTACTTTACTTTATGACTTAAAAGTACTTGTACCACTACCTTGGTTAACTATGGGTTTTCATCCACCATAGAAAATGTGACAAATAAGCATTCTTAACTCATGCAATGCCATCTCAACCATGGGGGATGATGTCATATACTATAATGTAATTGGTTTTTTTTATAGTACATTTTGGTCCTTTTGAGGCCCATTTTTTACCTCAAATTCTCTCTAATGGAACGCAAAATAGTACAAACTTGATTCAATTAGCTTCGCAGCCCGCAATTCCGCATTTTGCGGTCTATGGGTTGCGGGCAGACACAAACCAAACGAAAATAATAGGAACTCCGCAACCCGCATTCTGCACATTGTGGGATGCGAGATGTGGGTTGATTAAAATTAACACATATACAAACTCTCCTGCACCCCGCATTTGTGGGATGCGGGATGCGGGTTTGAAAAATGAAATATCAAATGAAAGGTTTGCTGCAATTCGCAAGTTCTGGATTTGCGGGTGGCAGGATGTTAAAAGATCCAAACAAAAATTCATCATTCTGCATTCAAAACAAAGAAATCAAACATAAATTTTTGGAAATTGGATAAGTTAAGGTATCCCAATAATCAAATAAAATCTTAATAAAACCCTTTAAGATTTACGAAGAGTCTTACCAAGTAATCTTTGTATGTAAATTTGGGCTCCTGTTTCATAATGACATGGGATTTGTTCTACTTACACATTGGTAGTTCTACAACAGACACATTGGTAACTTTTAAAGTTTTATAACCCCTGTTGGTAACATATTTCATGAACAAACACCTCCCTAATAACTACCCAACTAATGATAGTTAAAAAATAAATAAAAACAAATGCCAAGAGTTGTAATCATTTTTAACTGTTTCATACAACATTAAAAGGGGGTTAAACCCGCATCCCACAATTTTTGGGTTGCGGATTGCAGGAACTTGAACTGTATTATTGTTATTCCCAATTTTCGGCATAATCATTGTACGCGATAATTTTAGGTCACTGTCAGTTATTTTTTATTATTTGTTGCACACTTTATAATCTAAAATCGAAACCCCAAAAAAACCCAATTATAAATGTCTTAACCTAAAATTTCAAAACTCAGTATTAATAAACACTCTCCCAAAGTTAAAACAAAGCTTAGTTTGGAAAAAGACAGAATCTTTTTATCCTCTTGACGTTTTTTTGCACCTCTTGATGCAAATGCTAGTAATACATACAATTGAACTTGTTATTGCAAAAACACTCATCAATCCAAGATACCATTTAACTTATTATTATTATTATTTAAAAAAAAAACACTCATTAACTACTATTCACATTCTTTTGAGCCATATGATATGCTGCAATAAAGAGACTGATAAGTTGCAATATTTTCAACAAGGAGAGTGATATGTTGTAATTGTTTTTAAATCAAATGTATACTATTTAACATTATCTATGTTCTTTCAATAATGGCAAACGATCTCTTCTCTTTTAATCCATTCTTTCAATAATGGAAAACGATTTCTTTTCTTTTAAATGGATTAAAAAGGTAAAATAATTGTGATTCAAGTGAAATCATTGTGGTTGATATGGAGTGACAATCCCATACTCATTATGCCTTTAAGTTTGATGAGTTATAAGCCATAATGGTACTTTATACATAATGAGTAGTGAGTGGTTATTTTATTATTAAAATTATGTTGATTGTTGTAATTAATTTGAAAATTAGGTACCTAGGTAAATTAGGTATCTAGCCTTAGTCGTGTTCTCAATGGGGAATGACTCACTTCTATGAGGATGATATGATAGAGTGTATTGCCTTTAATTTTAAGATTATAAGTTATAAAATGATTTAGGGATTTCTATATCTTTCTCCATGATTATCTAGATATGTTGCATCCCCAAACATCACAACCATATAATATAACAAGAGTGACGATAGTCTCAAAGAGGAGTTTCTTCTTGTCCCAAATCCAAATGTCCATTGATTTACAACTGTTTTCAAATCCATAATAATCTTTCCACCCTCATTTAATCATTTTCTCAATGATAAATTTCTAGCTAAACTTGTGATGAAGATCAATTCCAAGTTATTTCTATGAATTCACTTCCTCCAAGCTATTGTTGTACAAAAAATTAACATAAGTGATTTTTGAGGATTTGAATATCATAACCTTTGTTTTCTAGTGGTTTTTGTATCAGTAATGCAACAAATCATACTCGTACAAGAGAAAAAATCCATGAGAATGTTTAGTTGCTTGTCAAGATTGTAGGGACTCCTTTCCATAATAACAATATAATAGGTGTAAAGAAGAGTAATAATGACTATACTAACTAGAATTGTGTTGACACAACCTATTTATTTTGAACAACTGTCTAACTTATTGATGTATATGCCAAAATGGGTAGGGGACACATGACAACCTTACTTAACTCCTACATTACATTTAATTTCTTATGAACAACCTTCAATGTTCATAAACTTGGCAATAATGTTCTTGTACAACCTTGTTGCAACAATTCTCAAGTTGAAAGAAACATTTAACTCTTCTAATATATTCCAAAGGTTAGTTCTAGGCACTGTGTCAAAGGATTTCTAAAGTCAATGAAGAAACATATGATATCAACTTTATTATCGTGACACTTATCCATAATGATCTTAAGTGTAACAAGGTAGTACATAGTTGAATAATAGCTCCTAAATCTAGCTTTCCCTTTAACTCTTTATTCATGGCTTTCTATCCATGTGTTGATATTATTGTCTACAACAATTCCATATAACTTGGATGAAAAATGTCTAATCATAATGATCCTAGAATTAAAGGGATGTTTGACTGCCAAATTGAAAATCGTGTGGATGTTAGGGATGAGGACAGGCCCTCAATTTTTAAGTCTTCTACTTGATAGCTTTCGATGTCCCTATCTTTCCCTTTTGTGAGCCACCTAACCCCAAAATATATGTCTTCTAAATAAAAAACTTTGTTCCCTACATAAAGGGTTTAAATGTTGTTCATGGTATCAAGGGATTCATAAAGATTTTAAGGTAGGATTTTTCAGTACCTCAAGATAATTTTATTGTTTTCTTTAGTTTTGTGAGTTAGATTGTGCCTCCATAATTTATTAGGATCTAATATGGAGAGGTGCAAAAGCTTTTCTTTCTTTCTATTTATATAATACATTTGTTTTCTTTTAATTAAGACTTTGTGCATATTTATCTTGTCGAATTTTAAGGACTCATTAGAAGGATCCCTAATGGATTTCCTAGCAATTTTACACTCTTTATCATACTTGAAGGGTTGGTTGTTCTATTATCCTTTTTATATGACACCTCAATAGAGAAATTCTCAACGGAAGTAGAGGTGCTTGTTGTAAAATTATGATAGAGATCTTTAATATTGTCTTTATTTAATAGGACATTAAATTCATTATTTAAATCTTATAAAAAATATCATTGTTAGTTTTGTCCAAGATCGAGTATTTTTGGTCGTTAGAATTCCCTTTTATGGATATTTTATGCATGATGGTAGAAAATAATTTGTTGCCTTTGTGTTATTAAGAAAGTAGAGGATGAACATAGAATCTAAATAAATGACCTATGAATGGGGATTAGGAGAAACCTCAAACAATTAGGTAGAATCATACACTCCCTTCTAGGGAATAACATTAGTAAATTCTTCCATCGCCAAGTCTCTCCTGATCATTTGCAACTCCTCTATCATTATTCACTTTATGAATACTGACAAGGGTCCAAATGATGATAATTTAGCGAAGTTCATTAACCGAATCAAAAAAAGAAGTTTGAAGGTTCCACTTTCTCCACAATTTGAGGGGCCTCAACAAAGATGCAGACTTGAAAGCCAATGGAGCCTCTCATATACATGAAGGAGTTATAGAAAAATAAGGTGGTGGGATTTGAAGCAATTCCATAGGTATCAACCCTTCAAATCCACTTACATGTGAATTAAGTGTTCCAAGATGACATGTTAAGCCATTGGCATTGAATTCATATGAAAACAAGATGAGGACTTATCATCGTAACAAGTCTGCACATGCTTGAACTTATTCCTTGTTGGTTGATTGAATTTATGTTGGTTTATGCCATTCATACAGGTGGGATAATGCCATTCTACATTTATTCTAGGGCAAGGACCAAGTAGGACCTAAACCATTGAGGCTCTGTTTTCCAAGACTTTCATGCATAAGAGTACTAGGTAAGCATTCATCCTTTGTGGTCTAAGATAGTTATATTGAGTTTTACTTGGATTTGGTATTGGTTTGGTGACCCAAACTAACTTTTCATTTTGGTAAAGTTGATAATTCAAACACTAGATTCAACATGTTGATCATCTTGGTCTATTAGTTTGTAACTCAATACTTATACATTGAAGCAAAGGTTCAATAATTTGTTGTTAGCTAGCCATCTCCTTATTACAAATCAGAAAACCTAATTTTATACATGGTTCTAATTGGATATTGTATGTTAAATCCTCACACACATATAAACATGTAAGAATCTCCCCCACACACATATATATAAACGTGTAGAAATCTCCATCGAGAAACATTTATCATGTGATTAGAAATGTATTGTGTGCATTACGAAATCTCCCCCACACACATATAAACGTGATTAGAAATCTCCCCCACACACATATGATATGGCATTACGATATAGGGATTTAATGGTGGAATTTTATAATAGAATTAAATCTTTCATTATAGATGATGACTGCTTAGTGTGATTGTCAATTTGTTTATGATGTCATATTTATAGAGAAAGGAATGTCATGGCATACAAATTATTTCAAGTTAGATTATTTATGGAACATGGAATATTTAAGTTTAAAAATTTAGTATTAAAAGGTTTTTCAAATTTTTAAATGTTTTGACAGTTTATAGTTGGAAGAGATCAAACCAATTTTTTTTATATGGGATGTTATGCTAGCAATTTTTTAGAGGGAAATCTTGATCCATTTTGTTACTCATGCTTGTTGAATGTTAAACGCATTATTACTGTAATATTTTTTTTTCAAATGTATTAGAAAGGTAACTTCTTGATTGAAGGATTTATTAAAAAGTGATTTGAGATCATATTTCTAGTTTTTCGAGTGATGGAGCATGCTGATAGTATAATATATTTGAAAAATGTAACCTTTTATATATTAATAAAAGTTTATGATTTTAAAAAAAAACACTACCTTTGTTCATAGTGTCATTTTTTTCATTTCAGTCAAATATATATATATTTTTTACTTTTTTATTTAAAAAAATTAATATTCATTACCTTGTCATTTTGTAAATTTTTCCATTTTTAATTATTGTATTTATTTATAAATTAAGATTAGTTGACATATAATTTTGTATTATGTTATGGTTTTTTTTTGTCATTTAAAATTTGTTCTCACCCATTAAGAATAGATATTGATAGGCATATACCTTGGGATTGCTTTATATATAAGTTATGTAATAAAATATTAAATCTAAAAATAATTTATTTTTTAAATGTTTATTTTTTTTTGGACTTTGATATTTGAATTTTAGGTAGAGTTTAGTAAAGTATTTTTTATGTTGCAAGTAATTTAACAATTCATTGATCCTAAAAATATGATATTGATTTTCTTATAGCGGTCTTCTTAAGATTTTTGTAACTAGTATATATTCACCAAAGTTAGTACCAAAATAACAAGTGATCCATATGGAGAGTTGCTCAACCTTATAAACTATATGCCAACAAGTCATGCCACTACTTCTCCTCATTTAATTTTAATATGGAATGCATTTACAACCCTATGTCCAGTAAACGAGAGTCTAGCAATAATTGTATCTTGTGCTTCTCTTCCTTCTTGGGAGGCATACCTTTTGTCTCATGGAACACTTGTTTGTATGCTTGGAAAATCTCTTCCATGTGACACTTTTGTGCTTTTGTACATCCTTCTAAAATTTCCTCCCCTCCCACTAATTCATTGTATTCCAAGTTTTGTCTCTAGAAGAGTAGTCCATACTTCTTTACTCATTTGATCATTCCCTTTACTTGGTGGGAACTCACAAAAGGTATCTTAAACTTCCCCTTATGTGCATTGAAAATAATATATTTATCATCCTATAACAAATGGTATTCATTGGCCCTTCTCGTGAAGATGACATCCCTCATATACATTAGGGATACCAAACACTATACCACAAACATCCAAGGGCACTACATTAACTTTTACTTCATCAATACTTTTGTAAAATTAGTAAATCTAAGCTTACATTTCATGCTAAATATTAAGTCTAAATCCTTGTCCATCCATCTCAAGGGATGTGGATGAGGATTATGATATACCTAAAAGAATCTCAAGGGATGTGGATGAGGATTATGATATACCTAAAAGAAAAATTAGGTTACTGGGTCCTTTGCAATGAGATTAGATTGCAACCAAGAATAAATAAATAAAAATATACCCCATTCTTCTTGATCTTAATCTTGATATGAACAAAAAATTGTAATCTTCTTCTCCTTGTTGTTATGGAGGTTGTTGAAGTCCATCTCATTTTGTAGTGTTGTGTAAACAATTTTCTCATCCATGTCTAAGATGCATTTGATTTCCTTTCATGTTTCCACATTGAGAAGGTTCTTCTTTTTGGAAAACTCTTGTTTGCACCTCTTACTTAAATTTAGCCTCTCATTAGTTGAAAGTATATGGGAATGGGGACGATGGCAATAGTGGGTTAAATAGAACATGTTACTAATAAAAATTAAATCATAATCTACTAATGATCCATTCTACAAGCTATGAGTGTTTTCTCGACTTTTTTAGAACAATAAGGATGTAAACATGTGAAAGGGGTTTTTTTTCTTTTAAGCTATCATGGCCCTTATTAAAAATTGTGAACTAAGATACTATGTCAAAAGTGTTTGGATAAAAGTAAGCATGTGTTAAGATGATTTGCCTCATGTTTAAACGTAAGGAAAATAAATTGTAGTGTTCTTTATAATTTACATCTCACACTTAACCTAGTTGTAAAAGTGGATTAGAACTAGGATCAACTATGCTACTTTTGACTACTAATATGTAGAAACCAAGTTGCACACAATACAATTTTTTGTTCAATGAGGGGACCATGTTGCATATAATATGTTTTTTTTGTTCAATGAGTCCCCTCTTGGTAAAAAATTTTGCAAGGGAATTAATTTTCAAGCAATGAGTGGCGTCTACTGACTACTGCACCCTCAATAAAGCCACAGTATCTTCTTCCCCACATGAATGATTTGTTGGATCAATTAAAAGGGGATAATTATTTTACCAAGATGGACCTCATAGTTAGATATCACCAAGTCCGGATGCACATTGTTGATACATGGAAGATAACTTTTAAGACCATATTTGGGATTTATTAGTGGATAGTGATGCCTTTAGTCTCACCAATGCTCTTGCCACATTCACGTGGATGAAAAATTATATTTTTCGAGAACACTTAGGATGCATTGTTGTCATGTACTTGAATGACATCCTAATCTTAAAAAAGAACTAGGACGATCATTTGCAATATGTGCATATAGTATTGACTCTTTTTCACAATCGCAAGCTTCAAGTGAAAGAGTGCAAGTCTTATTTTGGCCAATATTCTATTCAATATATTTGGTTTCTCATTGACGAAGAATGGGTACACCCCGAATCTACTAAATTCCAAGCTCTTACCCAATGGCCCACACTTCATTCTACCTTACCTCTCAAAATTTTCATTGGAGGAATCAATTTCTAGGATAGGTTTATAGCCAACTTCTCACACCTGACCCGACCATTGCACCACTTTTCCAATCAAGATATCTTTATTTGGACACCATTGGCCCAACAACAATTCCATTGCCTCAAGGATGCTCTATGTTATGACCCCATCCTCCGTTTACTTGATTTACAATAGCCTTTTGAGTTAGAGATAGACACCTCTCGACATGCCATAAGGGTCGTCCTTAAAAACGGAGGACATCTAGTTGCTTACCATTCTGAAACATTGGTTGATTCTAAATGTAACGACAACACCTATGACAACAAATTTTACATCCTCATTCAAGCACTCAAACAATGGTGCCGCTACATTCTAGGTAAGGAGACCATACTCCACACCAATCGCCATCCTTTAACTTTCATTAATTCACATATCAAGCTTCAATAGAAACACCATTTGAAGTGGGACACTTATATTCAACAATTCTATTTGCCCATCAAATATAATAAGATAACTTCGAATTGTGTGGTGGATCCTCTCAACAGACCTCCCACTTAGGTGGTGTTGAGGCCTAGAAAATCGTAGGCGACAACAGTAAGGGATTCTCCCCAATCAAAGTTCCCAACTAGCCCGTCGACTGTTTGGTATAAGGAATCCGTCCAGTTTACGGTCCGGCTACCGTAGGTCAAAGTAACAAACAAGGGTTTTACCGGTTGCGGCCCGGTCCACCGGAATTTGTATTTTGGCTTAAAGAAATGATATGCAAGTGCCTAACTAAATGCAGGGTGATCAATATGCAGAGAGCGGTCACAAAGTGATGCGCAGGTTCTTACCTCTCGTCTTTTGCTTGCGAGCAACCAAACCAAAAAAAAACAAAAAGAAATAAACTAACTATATAAACTATCCCTAGGGAGCAAGATTATCATTTCGAATGAGCAATACATTTTCACATACATTAAAAAGAAACACAGATAGCTGATACTTCTTCTAAAGTACATGAACGCTTACAGATATTTAAATAACCAGATAGCCGATCATTTTATAACAACATTTATTGCTCACAGTAAAAAATATCCCAAAAACTACTGAAGAACATTTAAGCAGAACATTAAATACTCTTACAGTAAATGAAACACAGCTGAAAACGAAATAGTTCCTCTTCAACCTTATTCATTGAGTTGCGTTAATACATTCCACTTTACACTCTCTCCGATAGACAAAATTGCAGTTTCCTTTGCAAAACGAAGTAGTTCCTCTTACAAGCAAACCTGTACAAAATTTTCCAGGGGAAAAAGCCCTTTCTAAGTGCCTCGTCCCTCTATTTAAACTATAATTACAGAGCGTTTTGTTTTCCAGACGCATGGTCTTTCGATTTCTCAAACTCTTCACATTCCGATCTTTTGTCATTATGTGATCATGACAACTTGGTAACTGATCCGTTTCTGGGATCACGCCTTTACAGCTCCGGACTTCGTCTTCCATTTGCCTCTTCTCAATCATACCTCTACCAAATGAGTTAGTCTTTCTTCTTGTCATGGCAGATTGACCGGTCGCCTGGAAACTGCCTACATTCAAATTAAGAGCATGATTCAAATGACAAATATCATCAATTAACCAATCCACAAGGAAATGGCCGAGCGAACCACATACGGGCCTGGCAATATTCTACGGTCGCCGGAGGGAAAAACAAGTCGGCAGTTAGAGAGAAGGGAGTTCGGGAGCCTGGGGAAACAGCCAGCCGCAATGTCGGGTGAAGTTTAAGTTGCAGCCAAGCGAAACGCGAGCGGGAGGTGTCATGAGTCGGACGTCGGATGGTTTTAGCTTCAGAAGCCAGAAGACTTTAGCAGCCGCAACGGCGGAGGAGGAGAGTTAGAGGGCACGCGGAATGGATGGGAAACTAAGTCGGATGTCGGAAGAGACTCAGATCGGACGCTGGCTATCTCTTCCCAGTCGCAACGGCGGTCGAACAGAAGCTACGGACAAGTGATTTACAGTTAACATACATCGGGCGTCGGACGGTTTAGGAAAACGGACGAAAGAAAAGTCTAGGAGCTGCAACGGCGGAAGGGTTGAGACTTCGCAGCCCCCGATCCAGCAGTAAAAGAGAGCCGCAATGGCGGAAGGGTTGAAACTTCGCAGCCCCCGATCCAGCAGTAAAAGAGGTCCGCTTATAGGGAAACTCAAGTATTTGAACAGTGCTAAGGATCGGCTGTAACCAAAATCGCTTCTTTTCACAGAGGATGCGTTG